>VUQR01023669.1:31407-45301 GCA_015108515.1 Hemichromis elongatus | reverse complement strand
ACAAAAGCAGAAAAAAAAAAAATTAAAAAAAAAAAAAAAACAGCCACGGTGGGGCCCCAAGCAAGTGTACTTCTAGTTTTGGTCCCAAGCCCAGATAGCCCAGGATGGGTATGTGCTTTTTCCTAATAAGACATGCAGATCATCAATAGGATTTTTATACCACAAGTGTTGGCAGAAACTGTTGGCCTCAGACAAAGTTAGAGGAGAGGGGGGTGGCATGTCTGGACAAGTGTGGAGGCAGGAATAGGTAGTTTAAATGTAGGGACTCTGCAAGGAGAAGAGGCAACGATGGTGCACAAGTTTAAATACCTGAGGTCAAGGGACGGTGCACAAGAAGAAGAAGAAGAGCACAGACTTGGTGGAGTGGGTGGAGACGAGTGTCGGGCTGATTTGCGACAGAAGGACAGCAGATAGAGCGAAAGGGACGGTTTTCAAGACAGAGCCCAACTATGATGTATACTTTGGAGACAGCGGCACTGAACAAAAAGACAGGAGGTGGATCTGGAGGTGGAGTTGAAGATGTTAAGATGTCATTGGGAGTGACCGAGAGGGACAAGATTAGAAATGAGCATAACAAGGGGACAACTCAGGTGAAGCTTTCGGAGACAAAGTTAGAGAGGCAAGACGAGGCTGAGATGGTTTGTGGAAATACTGGACAAGGGATGCTGAAGATGGTGCTCAAGCAGAAGGAAAGGATTCATGCATGTAGTGGAGGAGGGCATGCAAAGGGTCGGAGTGACAGAAGAGGATGCTAGGTGTAGGATGAGATGGAGAGAGACGATCCACTCTAGCAACCCATAAAAGGACCAGTGGAAAGAAGGAGAAGAAAAGAATAATTGAACATCAAATAAACAACTTCTAACAACTCGAAGGGAACACTAATGGTCTTACTGAGCAACTGGAACATCAAGAAAGTGGGGTGAGGGTAAGCAAGGCCGGACAGCTGTTGCTGCTCTAGTGTCTGTCATTCTTCGTACCAAACAAAGGCTGACACCCTAAAGGCACGTCTCCTTGTTTTATTATTCTCCCATTTATTCTTTTTGCATACTAGCCTATCTGTCTATACGTCTGTCAACCTGGAAGAGAGGCATCTCAACTTATTCTGCTGCATAGCAATTTCCCCCTGAACTTGTACTGAAAAACTCCCATATGCAGAATGACACCCCCTTTGCATTTTATGTCCTCTAGTTTCCTCTCAACTGGATTTGCCCTTTTGTTATGTAGTCTCTCAGGAAATCCAGCCTACTTAGCAAGCGTCCTATCTATTTTAATGTGCTTTACTTTTCTGTACTGCTATTACTGCTACTGTTAAAAGGGCAATACTGGATTTGTAAAAACATAATAATAGGATCTATTAAAATTGTGTTGTTTTGGCATGTAATTGATTATAACAAGAAAGATCCCCACAGAAAAAAAAGACAACTTAGTTTAAAAAAAAAAAAAAACAGTGTTAGAGCTCTAATATGCTCCACTTTACTTTTGCAAGGTCAGGCAAAGGCTAGTAGTGTGGATGATGAAATTGCAGTGACTGAAGCAATTGCATGTCTATTCTTTTGTATTCTGGTTCCTCTTACAGGATGTATCTGCAGATCAGAGGAAAGCCGGCGTCGGTGTTTGTGTGCGCCTGTGAGTGCGTCTCACATCTTTGAAGCTTCCTGCTGTCAGCATGCTGCATCTACACACACACCCACTGTTGTTTACCGTGTGCTCTTATACAAATCCAGGCACAAAACTAATAGGACAAAGCAGATGTTTGCACGGGCACTTTTTGCAGCATCACCAACGCTCAAATCGCACGTGCAGCATTCACGCTGAAACACACTCGTAGCTGAAGAGGCTGAAATCAGGGTGACGGGAAGGTTAACAATATTTTAGAGTTGTCCATTATTGTCCTTTAACAAGCAGCCCACACCTTCTCTTTCTCTTTTTCCTGTCTGCTGCAGCTCTCACTCTTTCATCTGACACGCAATTACAAATATTTGCGCACCGTTTTCTCCTTCTTACAGAGACTTGCTCACGATTTCAGTTCCTCTGCTCACAAACGATAGCAGTCCTTTTCCATTCTAATTATATATTTCTGTCTCTTCAGATTCTTTTGATCACTTTGCCTGTTTTATCTCTCTCTCCCTCTCCTCCGTCTTTACATGTCTCGCCCTCTCCTTTTCTATCATCTTTCTAAAGCGGCTCTCCATTTACTTACCCAGGCCAACATCTTCAACGATTCCTTACTAGGCCGGCAGTATACTCAAGGTGAGGGGTGGGGCAGGGGGAGGACAGTATGATGCAAAAGAGATACCGAGGGTAACATTTATATTGCAGATGAAGCGGTAGATGAATAGAAGGGAGCATGGATTTCAATAAGGAACAGAGGTGGATTTGGAGGAGCTGTGAAAAAGTGAAAGGTGGGGAGAGAGTAAGAAATGGAGGTTAAAAGGAGGGAGAGATGTTTAATTCATTCTTTCACCGTGTCATTAAATATATATGGGTACTGGAGCGAGGAGATCTCCCTGACTTTAGCACAATGGATCTACTGAGATCGCTTACGCTCTCTCACTTTCTCTCCGTGTGCGTGTGTTTGCCAAAAATCAAATGCATCCATGAATACGCACGCCATCACGAACACACGTCTCCTCTCACACTCACACATTTCCTTGGCAGGAGAATCAACTATTACAGTGTCTGTCGGTCATTACGCCTTATTCCCCCAGTGATGGATGTAACACTTTGTGGCGCTGCAAAATGTGTTTTGGAAATGTGTTTGGAATTGCTTTGTGGCACTGCTGAATGCTTTTGGAATGAGATCATAACAGGCTGAGAGCCACTGTAATACCATTGTGGAGCAAGTGGCAGGATGCCACTTCAGTGTAAGTTACTGGTGTGTGCGTTGCGTGCGCGTGTCTGTATACTGTGGATTTCTTATATCTGACAGCTGCACGTGTGTGTCTGTGTTGTACCTGACTGATGATGGCATGTGTGTGTATGTCTATGTGTGTGTGTGTGTGTGTGTCACAGGCAGAGTGCACTCATATATGTATTTATGTGTGACACTGACAATTTAGGTTGTGACTGCCAGAGTTGACAACCACAATTCTGCACTAAGTGGGACTGTTATATGGTTTGTCACCTGCATTACGCTGTCGGCTGGAAACCTCGCACCTAAGAAAAATTTGATTTGCTCACTTTATGCAGTTAAGGAAGCAGAGATTTAAAGCTGGGGCTATTTTGGATAACAGCTGCTACACCGAAGGAGATTATCAGACCTGTTTCAAACATTCGTGGCCATCCTGTCCATCAGAGACTGACAAACCACAAATGGAATGCGCTAATCTCGAAGCATGGGGTTTTTACAGATTTACTTTTAAACACCCCTGTCAGCACGCAGACTGATCTGAGCCGAAGTGATAACATTATACACTTTTTGATATTCACAACTTGACATTTGCACAGGTCCCGAGCAATTCTGTCGTGTACAAACATCAGGGATTGGGAGGCGAAAGGAAATGGGGTTCACGGTAATGCATTCAACAACATAATCCAATGTTGTTTGTGTCAAAGTGCAGATTAGAAGTACATTTTGTGTGTGATAGCCTGTAACACAACTTTAAAACCCACATCAGCACCGACACTCAAAAACAGAACTGTCAGTTGAGTGGTAAAGCTGCAGCCTTCACTGCATAAAGCTCACAGCCCCAAGCCATCCAGGATTAATCAATGGAACCCAGCCTCATTGATTTAGGACATGGAAGCTAGCCATGCATAAGATTAGGCATGTGTGATCCTCTGCCCTGTAGCCTGCCTTCTCTTTACTTGAAACACTGCACATCCTTCAAACTTCCCGTATTAGTTCCAATGTAGTGTCTTTCAAACTTTTCTTCACTTTGAAATAGTATTATAAAGAAAAACCTCTATGGATGTTAGCACCTGTATCTCCTTTGTCATACACTGAATTAAGGTACTTGGAGAGATTTAGGTAATTCACAAATAATTAATGATAACTGATGGCCAAAAATTTAAACTTCTGTCTCATAGCTGCTGATCCCACCTGGGATATGCTAGCAAACAAACTACAAATGTTTTACCAGAACCTAACTTGGAATTAATATTGAATTAAGCATGTTTAATTCAAGCTGGCATTGAATATTGAATTACAGTGAAGGAAAATCCTGCGAGGAAAACACTTATAAAAGGGGGGTGAGAAGGGATAAGAGTGTGTAAGCATCGCTAATGTTGGCACACATTACTCGATGCATTAACCGTAGAGTTGAGGGGGACACACGAGGCATGACCTTATATTTAATTCATCACACACTCCCTGAAGTAAGGCTGAAAGCTTCGGGGAAGCTTGCTCTGATCGCAGTGAACAGATGACCCTTTCACAAACCGAAAATTAGACTTTAAAATGTGTTACATGCATTATAGTTCGCTCCTTGGTACACCTTATGACAGATCGGTAGGAGAGGTGTGTGTGTGTGTGTCTGTGTGTGTGTGTGTGTCTGTGTGTGTCTGTGTGCTGTAACATCTATATGGCCGGCTCTCTTTTTCCATTTCATGTGAGCCACAGTGGTAAATGGTCTGCACTTATATAGCTTGTTTAAACCGTTGCAGTTCCGCAAATGCTTTAACGCTGTGTTTTTAAAACACAACCACATACACACGCGTCCCAACATGGCCCCAATATCCAGGGGTCACATAACACATGACATTTGAAAGCAGTTGCCCTTGGGTGAAAAGGATTTCAGCCAGACTACCACCTTCAACATGTCAGAGACAAATGTATGTCTACGTGTATGTGTTTGTATTTCCTCGAAGATAACAGCTTCCAACGAAAGACCGCAAAGTGTTTTTACTCGAAGCTAAAACTAATCTGTTTCAATAGAGTGCTTTCAAGGATGTGTGTGTGCGCGCGTGTGTGTGTGTTTACTGTAAAGTGAATAGCCATGTGTAGATAGTAAGTAAAAGGCACAGCAAACAATCATATCAGGTGTTTATTCTAATAAAATCCTAAAGCTGTTTCTGAAACAATGTAGGACTGTTCCCGTGTCTTTCACTCAGTAGAGTGAGGCTCAACTTTCAGTGGAAACTAATATGTTGTTGCAAAAGACGGTGTTTGAGCTTTCCAGCATTTAAAGAATAACTAGTCCGGGCCTAAAAGGGAGAACATAGAACACAAGTTGTAAGCTCACTTAGCAGTTTGTGTTGTTAAAAGGCTGGGTATCTAAATGTAGTTGATTTACTATTATATCCTAGTGTGGGACATTTGCAATATTTTAATAACATTTAACCATATTCATCCACTACATTAACCTAAAAAGTGAAAAATAAGAGCTTACTCTTCTTATTGCTTCATTTATTTAAACCATGGTCTTTAAGCCTTTGTTACTAGCCTCGACTTATCTACATATTGACCTACTCTTTATCATAGCAGAAGAATACCTTTTTACTTAAACTGAAGAGACGTCAAGGCCTGATAGAAATAGTTCTTAGAATATTGCAATCTAATTAAACAGATGTATCACATATTCTACAAAAGGCAAAGAAGGCTACCTATTCATGCATCCAAGGTATGTTTGTATTATATATAATCTTCAGTGTTTATGAGAATAACCTCAACACCTTCGGCACTCTGTGCCAAAAGACATCGCTTAGAGTTTGCCTTTGCAGAAAATGAACTAATTAAATAAGAAATTATTCCTTTCATCTTTAATGATTAATGGTAGGTAGCTATGGCATCAGTGATGTAGAGCGAGCTGATCACTATCGTAAACTGAGACCTTGACAAATTACTATGTCAGCTGGATTGCTTCACATTTTTACATGTCATCCAAGTTTTAATGCAGCTACTTAATGGTATTTCTTTAGCCACCATGTATTAACTGTAAAACAGAAAACAAAAAAGATTTTTAGGAATGTATTAAATAAGTAGATTTTACTAATGCCAATATGTTTTTTTTTGCTGGGAACTACAGTTGTGTGAAAACGAATGTTATTGCAGTCCTTTGAAAAACTTGCCACACTCTTACTGCTTCCATAGGAATTAAGAGGGGAAGTAGCAGCCAGATGCTAGGTGTGTGTTAATCTTCCCAGGAGTGGATATCTCAGCAAATTCACGCCAAGGCCTGATCATGCAGTTCTCAGAGCTTTATTTTAGACTCTTCAGGCCTTAGTGTTTGTCAAGTGGGGCTTCCCGTTTGAGAGTTATTGTGTGGTGTATTTTGTATTGCTGTTGTCGATTTTCTGGAATTTTTGGACCTCATTTTATTGGTATAACCCCGTCTGAATTATGACCCTGATACTTGATAATTGCAGGCTAGCCAACGAGCTATTAGGCTAACAGCTGGCAAAGCTAACAGCTGACTGAACGTGTTTACCGGTGGAACTGGCTAAATGGGGCCAAAGAGGACTCTGATAGCTGAGTAGGTCTACGACATTAAAAAGTCTCTTGACTTCCTAATGGATGAAATTTCTACTATCAGGTTGCAGCAGAAAAGCATCCTTGACATTGTGCAGAAGGTAAAGCTCCATCCAAAAGGCAGAGAAAGAGAAAAAGATTGCAGACCTGGAAGGTAGGGTCAAAGAACTGGAACAATACTTCAGGATAAACGACATCACTGGGCTCTTTCTGTAAATGTTATCAGTTAACCACAATAGGGCAGGATATCTAAGAATTTGAGATAGTTGTGGAAATGGTATCTACTGTATAAGATAAAGATTTTTGGTTTAACACATACATGTTCTATTTATGTGCTTATAATATACACCAAGTCCATAAAACCTACATCCATACAAACACTGGCTCTTTTTGTGCTTGCTCTACTTTTACTGGGAAGTAAAATCTGAAAATTAATTCACATGGGAGGGAGAATCAGAAAGTATACACATCTAGGGAGAGCACTGAAATGTGAAGAATATGTAGAGACTGATGTAGATAGTCAGACAGGCAAAGATGAAGATAAGCCTGGACAGAAAGATGACTTCATGATCTATTCATAAAGTTAGCCTGTCATGTGGTCAGGTAAAGTTGACTAATGTAGTGTAATGTAAAGTTTGGAGTGCATGTATACCATTGAATCCACGCATGTCTTTGGATGCGTGTTTTCAAAGAAAAGATGGAGAACGGAGACTCGTACAGGATAAACAGCGATGAGTCACCTGTGTGACTGACCTTTTAGCATGCACGCTCACAAGAGGTTAGCGTGTGTGTACAATCTACTGAGTTCTTCTCAGCCTGCAGTGTGTGGACAGGAGCGAGAAGGTCAAAAGAACAAAATGCACAGTCTATCACAGTTTCTTGAGCGCACATTTTTCTCAACGTCTATGAAAAGTGTGTATGTTCAGGTGCAAACCCTCCCTGCCATCAGCATCTGTCAGACTGGTTTCTACCCACTCTAAAGTCAAGGCAGCTTGGCTCCACTGGGCATTATGAAACCCTCTGATGTCTCCTCTTTCACTACACCTGCCTCCATGAATGAATATTAATGAGCACACAACAACAAAACAAAGATACTAATTTTAATATTTTGCCCACTCAGCAAACCTGGTTTGCATTCACACCTGCCATCCCTATCTTTCGCCACATCAACTTAGGATCAGAAAGTATTCTCCTCCTGAATACCATCAATATTTATGAACAAGTCAACAGACCACGCAAGCTATTATAATGGCTTGCAGACCATTATGCAGTTGCACAGATATACAGCAGCTTGTGTCCCCCACCTGGTACCCACAAGCTGGAACCCTTTCTCCTTGCCATATTAGACTCCAGCTACAAAACCAAGTCAGAGATTGAATTCACAATAGTCTGTTTTTCCCAGTGTTTTCTGTACTGAGGCTACTTTGTTTGGTAATTGAACTAATGGTCACTGGATTGAGATCAATTCTGACTTTTAGAAATTCCAACGCTGAGGCTCGCTCACGATGAAAATTAATCTCCAACTTTTTGGAAATTGATTAGCTATTAGAGTCACTTTTAAAATACAATGGCACACTAGTCTCAGTCTTTTATTTGTTAGGAATTGCTCTCTCTTTTTCTCCCTCTTTCCTTTATCTATTAATCCGCCTTTCATCCATTTTTTATTCACTTGTCTAATAAAGGGTTACAATAGGAATGTACGCCGTCCCAGCTAAGGTCTAATGACGCAGGTCGACTCGTCTAACGTTTCGCCAATGCGCGGTACTGGAACGTAAGCATTTTGCCCCGTTTTAATGTGGACGCGCAACTGTGTGAACGACTCAAAACGATAGTGTGGACGCGGAGCGTTTTCAGACGAAAGCTCCGGATTTAGATCTAGTATGGACGTAGCCTGACTGTAACGCAGTCAGTTCTGCTTTTACTGTTATGTTGTTTTATGGATCACAAGGTTTAAAACTAAAACACACACACACACACACACTGTAACTCCCCCAGAGAACCTATTTCGGGTCACTTTTGCCGGTCCAAATCCGGATAAAGGAGGAGGTTTGGAATTGTGAGATTTAAAAAAACAATTGCTAAAAGAAATTTGTAGAAATATGTAGTTCTGAATACATTCTAAATACATTTAGGACATTTTTTACTCACTTTATGTCTCTTCCACGGTGTTATTTTGCTCTCGCCTACAGTGTAGGTTACAACTACATTAGCATGACCAATTATGCATATTAGGCGATGGCATCATTTAGCGACTTCTATCGACTTTTAGGACAGCCAATAGCGATTTTTCCTTACAGAGGAGTTGGCAACACTGCATTTGATTCAGCATGTGGACCCTTACCAGATTTTATACATTTATAAGTTTTTCACAAGTCTTGGTCATTCTTAGTTTTTCCTTTTCTTTATCACATAAAAATCTGCAAAAATGTGGATTTTGCACAGTAAGACAATGAAGGCATCATCTTAGGCTCTGGGGAAGAAACTTTCATAACAATAAACTGATTGTTTAAAATAATTACTTGTTGAGTTTCGTCAGTAACAGTGTCAAAGAGGCTCCACTGCCTACACAAGCATGATATGTTTGTTTTTCATTATGAAATCGTGCAGGCTAAATACACAAGCAGTTGTTGAAGAAAGCTTGTGACATTACTGGTAGAACCAGCAAAAAAAAAAAAAGAAAAAACAGAAAAAGACTTTGTGTGTTTCCTATATTTACACTACTAGTACTAGTTTGCATATGATAAAATGCTTGGGGTCCACTTTCTTTAAAACCATCCATGGCGGGTCGTGGTCAGCGGTGCCGCGGCAGGGAAGGCGGACGCACCAGCGCGGAATCGCAATCACGCCTCGCCGTCTTAAGAGCAGTGTAGGGTCCTGTTGTGTTGTTGTTGTGTACGTGCGTGTGAACAGCAAATAGTCAATAAAGTAAGATGTTTCAGAATGCAGAATCGTGTTCGCATCATTCCTGCCACACCATCACAAATCTTAAACGCATTAGTAATAGAGTACATGGTACCGTGCAATAGCTTGGGCATGCTGCAAACACAGAATTGTTTCAAAGGTAATGTGAAGTTGCCGCTGTGCATTTAGGAAGTCTAAGTTACTTCAGTCTAATTTAATTGTTGAGATTGGGCCATCACTTTTAGGACTCCTTTTTTTAATCCTGCCAAAGGCTTTACTTCCCAGGATTCAAATCCCTGCTGGTGCTTTTCTGTGGGGAGTTTGCATGCTCTCCTCATGCTTGTGTGAGTTTTCTTAAGGTATTCCAGCTATTAGTCCAAAAACACGTTTGGGTTAGGTTAATTGGCACTTCAAATTTGCCATAGGTGTAAATAATTGTCTGTCTCTGTGTGCCACATGGGTTAGGCCCCAGTCCCCCGTGATCCTTAACTGAATACGCGAAAGAAAATGAGTGAATAAATTCATGCTATATTGAAACACCAAATAGCTGCATTTTTTTTAAAATTCTGTGTTATTTAAATAACATATTAAATTATATAGATATAGTACCACTAACCCGACCATTTGCCGGGTTAGAGGTAGTGTTTCTGGAAATATTGTGGCACGTAGGATTCTTGATGTATCAGTATTCAGATCTTGAAATTCATTAAAAACGGAAGACATCACCGAGGCAAAAGAATAAAATGATAATACACAAGAAAATCTCATAAAACCCAAATGGGCTCAGACTCGTGTGAGAAAAGCATCATGTTCTTTCTACAGGGTGAAACAGAATGCCGTGTTGTACAGCAGATGGCAAGAATGCCAACGGAGACAACAGAGGTTATGTGAAGGCCAAGACAAAAGTTCTGCAGCAATTCCAAGTTGGTAATGTGTTACTGTGTTGCTTTTAGAGGTACAAACCTGTAGAAATATTAATTTGCACCCCCCCACAAATACTTAAACATACTCCACGAATCACATGTACCCTCATCAGCATGACAGGTTTATTTTTGGGAAAAGCCTTGGAGTGTATCTATCCTTTTCCCTTAAGTAGTGAATATTTTGTTGAAGCTAAAGTCCTTCAAAAAGGAAGGAGTAACGGGGGCTTGGGGGAAGACTGTATGAAGTACATCTGAGAGACAGATGGTAAGAATGCAAAAACGAGACAGGAGGAAGACGGATCAAATAGAAATGGATGCCCAAAGATGTTTACTAATCCCTTATGTGTGAAAAGAATCATAAAATATAAATTCTGAAAAGTGAACATTACAAGAACTGAGATTTTAAAAGTATCATGATCCGAGTCACTAACAACTTGAAGCACAGTAGAAACACTCCTAGTTTATGTTTTTGCATTCCTCGACTGATACACTGACGGCAGGAATTTCTTCCTGTGATGGCCAAACCCATGACCACACTCTAAAAGTCGGTAACTCTTATGTATTTATTTCCTCATTTAAAATAAGACTTTAATTTGCAAATAGAACCAATGATATTGGTTCTATTTGTAAGCGCGCACATTTAGTTTACTCATGTATGCATACCAGTTCATTATTTTGTTTGATTTTTGATTAATCTTTGTTTCTTTTATTTCTTAACTGCCATCATCCCTGGGAGTCGCCCGACAAAAGGTGGTGGCCAGGATTTGAGACCATTAAATACAGAGAGGGATAATTGGACCGTACCACCACTTCCTGTTGAAGGGGGAGAATGTGTATTTTCTTTAATTAAAGAGATTTTGTATTTGATTGAATAGTTGAGTTTAGGGTCTAGTAGTTTTGATTTTCTTGTTTGGTGTTTAGTTTATTAACCAATCAGACTCTACTGCATTGTTTTGTTGTTTATGATTGTGTTTTGTTTAGTTTACCCCCCCCCTCGTGTCTCGTGTGTTCTGATCACCCATTACATATAGCCTGTGTCAGTTTTGGCCGGCGGTCATGGGTCACTTCCAATGATATGATGCGAGACTGGAAAAAAATGTATCCATGGACTTTATTAAAGAAGCCATATGTTAACACAGCAAAAAATAAATAAATAAAAATAAAAAGGCTTCCATTTATAGTCTACCTGTTCAGGTAACATCCGTAACAAACATATAAACATTTCTAACACATATTATAAACAAACCAATAACATAAGCTTCAACCATTTCTATCTCATTTAAAACCCTTCTTAACCATACTCCCCTAACCTGGCACACTGGTCTGCTCCAGGAGCTCATAAGCAGGTGATTCCTCTTTTTACACATACCCAAAAGTTTAGCTTACAAACAAATGAATAAATGTGAACAGCTCTAACTTCAGCTTCTTCTTTTTTTGGACACAGGTAGTGTCCAGTCCCCTTGTCTCTTCACCTTTACATGCTGTCACTTAAGCTAAAACAAACAAACCTAATAAAGAACTCATAAGAACAAACGTGCGTTTCTTTCTTATATTATTTTTTAATTCCCAATCATTAAATCAGTTAGTAAAATGGAACCCCTGGTCCGTTATGTTTTTTTGGGCAGTCATTTGGTTTGATAAGCTTGCAGTTTTTGGCTGAGTTTAGTTTTTGTTGCTTCGACCTCTTTTATGAGCTCAAATGTATTACTTTTGTAAATATAATTTTTGGGGTTAAATAAAAGAAAATCCTATTTTTCTAATAATTCCTGTGACTCCTCCTGCTTTTTCAACTCGGTCCATCACACTTCCCTATATGAAATTAGAACTGAGGAATGGCTTGCTTATAAATATAAATGTGATCGTAAAGTATGCTAATAGGGTAAACAAGTACTGGTAATGTAAAAAAATAATGAAGAATAAGACAGGAGGAGGTGGAAAGGAGAGCAGAAGAGGTTAGGAAAGAAAAATAAAAGTAGCCTGAAGAGAAATAAGTCAGAAACAAAACACACGTTTTAAAAATGTAAAACACTAGAAGAGAAAGAAACTAAAAATAGCGGATTAAATTACTGTTACAGTGCAGACTTGTTGAATGCTTGAATAACATTTTTGAAGCCATCTGTGCACAGCAGGGGAATGCCTCACAAACTTGGCTTTGATACAGATTTATGTCACATCCAATTATGCCAAAATATTTTTAGATGGCCTTTGTCTTCCTCGATGGTTTGGGATGTGGTCGAAGTGCAGACCCTAATCTTTAATTCACTATTTAACAGTTTCAGTGCTGACTCTCAGGGGTTTAAATCCAATGGATAAACTAAAAACCATAAATACTCTAATTTTAATGCTTGTTAGGATTCCTGTGCGGGCAGTGGAACCTGTGGGCATCCGCTGTGTGTAGGAAAACCTCGATTTGCAAGGCCTTTAATGCAGCTGTCCTTAATATTTTTCCCCACTGGTTCTTTCTGCTTTTAGTTTATATTCCAGCTGATGAAATGCATACTGGGTGAGATTTCAATTACCTTGACTGACCTAGCCTCTCAGCAGAATATTCTACTTATTATCTTCAAAATTCTACACTGGGTGGCTTTCATAGTAGAATTTAAGTCATTGTCCACTTCCTGGGAGGTTCTACTAATTCAACTCTAGCATATTTTTCTGAACCCATGTAGAGAGTATATTTCAGTACACTCTAGGGTTCATTCTGCCCTCTGTCTCACAAATCTGGATATGCATGCACCACCCTGCTTCTATTGTGTTTAACAGACACACACCACTGTGTTATAGGTTAACACAAGTTTCAAATACCTGTTCCAGAGCTGCTCTGATCTTTACCGATATTTTTGGTTAACTTGACGTGGCCTTTTTAATTCTTAAGGCTGATAAATAGTTTGCACCTTGTAGTGTTCCCCTCAAAAGAAAAAGACTTGGACAATGATGTTTTCTTTACTTCCTGCTGAGTGTTCTTCACTTGGCTCGATGTTGTGAAGGGATTTCTCTTTACAATGGAAGATGATTGTACCAGGAATACAGGGCAGATGATTCGGCAATCATCCGCCCCGCTCCTTTCAGTGGACAGCCTTTTGTGTTGTGAAGCTGAAGTGTTCTTTTCTTTCTCCCTCCTACTTTCCTTCTGATGGCTTTTCTTTGTTTTTACAGCCTGAGGATGGTTATGTTTCACATGCACCGAGAGCTCCTTCGACCAGATGTTGCGAGTTCACAGAAACAGCTTAGAAAAATGCAAATGCAACCCTCTCATATTTAAGCCCCTGAAATTGCATACAGTGTATAAAAGGCAAAAATAGAAGGACAAACTTGTAGCGCTACTTCCAGCCTCTCCCTTATTCACAAGCGATCACCATAGCAGGGAACGCCGCATGTTTGATTTGGTGGATCAAGCCAGCGATCTTTTGCTTGTTAGGCCAATGTGTAAATCTCTGCACTATGGAGGCAAATTTATGATACGGGGCTGTGCTTAATGAATTTCAAAACGTAACTCTACGAAAGTCAGAAAGCCAATGTGAGACCAGGAGCGGCTAACCACTTCTTATGACTGCCGTTTTGTGGAATCTCTAATAATCAGGCTGAACAACAGCAAGAGGACAAAAAGAGAAGGAGAGGAGAGAAGAGGAAGAGGGTGGGGGGGGGGGGGTGGGAGGGAAAG
>VUQR01023669.1:7776-31387 GCA_015108515.1 Hemichromis elongatus | reverse complement strand
GAAAGAAAAAAGAAGGAAGGGGGGGGGGGGGGGGGGGGGGGGGGGGGGGGGGGGGGGGGGAGGGGGGGGGGGGGGGGGGGGGGGGTTGAATGGAAAGGACGGAGACCGAGAGATACATAAAGAGACGGTGACAGGGGACTGAGTGACAAAGATGTTTGCCTGCAGCGTTACAGCTGGCAATCCTTGATTCTGTTTTCTACCACTCTGCTTCTTATGAAAGAGCACATAGTCGCAAAGATGTGATACAAGAGAAAGTTTCTAAATGCTTCAGGACAGCTGATGGACAGAGTACATGCCAGCGCTTACGCACACCACCAGACACTCGGCACAAACATCCAGAGTTTATTTCAACCCTGTTTCTTTTTTATTACCAAGGGCAGCATTTTACTTTTTTTTTGTTTTGTTTTCTGAACACATAAAAAGCGATAGTCGTGATTAATTTTTAAGTGATCATTAGCTGGTCTACAGTTAGCTGAAAACTATACCTATTGTATCTGTATTCTGAGTATCCATTTGGTAAGTGCTGGATGTGTAAGCTATATTCCTCACGCTGGAAAAGATGATTGAAATCATTGTTTAATGTATGAAGCTTTTTAAACTTTGTATATATAGATATATATATGGTGCATTTTAACATGATTAAAATAATAAATTACAGCACAAACCCTTAAGAAACCAAAGACTAAATAAAGGGAGATAAAAAATACATTTTTAAAGCCTGAAAACTGAGAACAGAAAAGGCACTGGAGTCTAGTTTTCTCTCACTCATTTCAAGTCGCCAATTGATTGGCTCTGTTTACTGCAGCAGCCACATTAATAAACGCTTCAGCACATAGGTGCAAAACAGTTAAGTGAATTTTTTTTTTACCCGTAGTCCGGGAGCCTTCTTGCTCCACTGTTCTCTGTGCTAATGATAAGCCAGGTCTCAAACTTCTTCTTTTTCTTCTTTAAACTGCTCCCAAGCAAATCGCCTGTCAGCTCATTCTGTCCCTTGCGTCCTCTTCTGTCACCCCCACCCTGTGCAAGTCCTCCTTCACTACAACCATGAATCTGAGTCTTCCTCTTTTCTCCTGCCATCTCTGCCTCGTCTCTCTAACTTTGTCTCCATACCACTCAACCTGATCTGTGCCTCTCATATACTCATTTCCAATCTTGTCCATCCTGATAACTCCCAAAGAAAGCTTACCCTCATCTCTCCTCCAATCTTTCTGTTAGCACCACCATCTCCAAGCCATGCATCATAGCAGGCCCCGCAGTAAATAAATACTCTCAGATTCCTGGATTAAAGTTTGTGCAAGATTGTGTGTGGATATCTGCTCCTGCTAAACGGCTATTTCCAGCACTCATGCTACTATTAGATAGAGGGAACAATCTCCAATGAGGCTGGCTGTGTGCACTGTTTTATATAAAATCGGTTTTGGGAAGACTTGGGCAATGTGGGTTTTATACATATTTAATATAAAGTTACAGGTTAACCGGTGAAGGCTACCGGTCATTTGATCAATATTTGATGTGTTTTACTTTTTTGGATTTTTGTCAAGGCCAGTAGCTCTGCAGCTGTAAATAAATTGTTTCCTTGTATGCTATTTAATCTATAATTAATGTAACATGGTGTTTACCTAGTATGTTCTTTGAATTTCTAATATTCTCAATGTAACGTCTAACACGATATAGACAAAATTTTATCAGTAACAGAAAAACAGAAGATTGTTTCAAGCCTTTATTAATTCAGATGGCTGCTGGCCTGGTTGAAGTCAGAAAAGTCAATCATGCAGATCGACTCATGCATTTTAATGCTAGTGATCTAACAAGAGGCCAAGGTACCCCACTACTATATTTGGAGAGCGCTTTGTATATTTGTGTGTTTGGTTGTCCAATTACATCTCTTTTTACAATCGTCCTAACTCCCCCAAACTTGACATAAACACATTTCAGGAGCAGTCTTTGCATATGGTGTGTTTTAAAAATTTAGTCTTTAAATCCTTTTTGATGTCATATAAATGCCGGTCAATTCACTTTGTTGTTGTCAATCCTTTATTCAAAAATGTGAAATCTGGAACTACAGTCAACCTGCATTTTACACTTTTGCATTATACTTAAATTAAATCAAGCTCAAATCAAATCTCAGTGAAATAGATAAGCATGCTTATCATTATTGTCTTTGTAATGAATCGAGCTGTTTTATTTAAACTAACAAAGACCTGAATTTGTAGACAGATATCCTGAATCAATATCAGTGCATGCGTGGCGAGGTGCCGCTTTAATGTTCCTAGACTGACTTCAGTGTGATGTAGACCTGTAAACATAACTGTGCAGGTAAAACCTATTCTATTCCTGCATCATACCTATTGCTATAAGCATGTGTTGCAATGCACTGTGTGTCACTTTCCACCCAACTGTTTGGCATGAAAAGATTAAGATGACTCAGGGTCTGTTAGCATAGAAAGCAGCGGAGGTTTTATTCTTTTCTATGGTTTGCCATGCGCATAACTGTTTCCCACTGCATGGAGCAAAGTACAGTGCAATCACGGTGGCAGGGGAGCATTCATACAACCAACAGTAATGCAGATTAACAGGCAGCGGACACGTACACGTGAAGAGCATGAGCAGCCCCTAAAAATGCATGTAGTCCAGGCAGAGCACAACAGCCAAGTCTGTACAGATTGTGGGCTGCATTTCACATTCTATGTCAAAAGGCCCTAAGGCACTAAAGCTGAAGAGGCCATAGGTAATTAATTACTCTTACAGTGGACTAAAACACTGACAGGGACAATTTTACTCCAATTTTCATACATGCATTTTGCTGACATTGCTTATTATTGCTTTAGTAACTCCTGTTAGCTAATGCTAACACGGCTCATACCCAAATGCGAAAAGATTATTCAGTCTTATTTTTTTATGTTGGCTCTAAGAGATCAAATTCACTGTGACTTAAGAAAACACTAGCAAATATAAAAATGCTGCTAAGCACACAAAACACCACAACATCTCAAAAGAAACCTCACAAAACAAGACCGAAGACTTTTAGGAAACAGAAATGTGACGAATCAGTTGCGGAAGTAAGCTAACAGCAAACAGCTAGTGGCAAACATGTATTATATGAATCGTGCAATTAAAACACACGCTACCGTTTTCTTCCTCACAACACGGACGAATCCTCTGCTTCGTTTAAGCCTGTCTCAGTGCATGCTTTGGTTTCTGTCACTTCCGCATCTCTTCTGTGGCATTACTGTGAGCCTAGAAACGCTTCTGTTGTTGAGATTTGATTTCTTTTTGTTTCCACTGTGTTTTACTCAGCTTCCATTATGTTTTGTGTGTTTTTGCAGCATTTTTCTGTTTGCTGGTGTTTTTTTTTTTTTAAGTTACAGTGTGTTTGACCTCTCAGGGCCACCTTATATTTTACCTCACTATACTCCTTTGTCATCCCGAACTACATCACACATATTTTCTATATTAATTAGTGTGAATAAAATACAACATCCTTTCTTTATCTTCATATTGATCCTGTCACATCTCTCCATCTGTGCTTCCTTACATCTTTTCATTTACTTCCCTCAACCCATCTATAATCCTCCTGCCTTTCCTATAGCTCTCTAATGCTTGATTTTGGTACAGTGATTGTGCTCAACATGCTATGCATAGGTCAAATGCTGTCTGTGAGCTGGAGCAGAGAAAGGGAGCAGCAGTGCGTACAGCACCAAGGTGAGAAGCCCAAAAAAACCATCAAAGACTAAAAAATACAGCATGAGAAGAACAGCTGGTGGCTGCAGTGGACATTTTTTGTTGTTTTTAACACTCGGTTTCACTTCAGCTCATCTCCACAGCTGGCAAGGACCAACAGCACAAGCAGAAGTAGTCCCACGATGACAGTAAAACACTGCAACACGGAGATGACATTTTGCAAAGCCGTCTGTAGGCTATGAGAAAGAATAAAAGCGGAACAATGTTTTAGTCCTTACTCTCTATAACTTTCAACATTTTCTCTATTGCTCTTACCCACTTTTCTTATCTTTCAACACCTAACTCCTCTTCCCTTCAGGGTAGCACAGAAATTCAGTGATTAGCACTGCTTCACAGAAACACCACCTTCAACACCTCCACCTGGACATGCGGGGATTTCTATATAGACTTCTGTGTTCTGCACAGCAAGCTCTAGTTTCTTCTCACAAGCCAGAAAAAGGCAAATTTTGGCCTCTCACCCTTTGACATATCCAAAATTTCCAGCGGTAAAAGGGTGAGAGGCTACCATGTAAACTGATAAAGAGATCTGACATTATAATCAATATTAACGTGCCAGGTTCCGTGATTAACAGACCACAACGAGGTTGGTAGTCACTGTGGAAAAACTGGTCATTATAATTAAAAAGAACTACCTAATTTTTTAGACCGTAAGTCACACCGGTCGATACGGCGCATCGAGCAAAACAAAACAGTCAGATATGTCAAACGACTCAACTCATTCTTCTTGCTTCCTCCTCCACTTCTGTTTTGTTTGTTTGTTTTTGTTTGTTAATTTATTTCAAACATATACCATTGATTAATTAATGTTGTCTTCTCTCGCAGCTGCTCTATTACCATGTTGTTGCAGTATATTAATGACTAACCTTGTATTGTGGATGGATTGTCTCAGCTATTCAGCATCCTGGCATGTGATTGCATTTATTCCTAACCTTTGGGAACCCTCACGGAAACTTTTATCGAGTGGAAATAGTTAGCATTTACCCTCCAGCTTCACTGTGTTTATGTTATGCTAACATAGCTGGGTCGCAAGCGATGACGTAGCACATCATTATATACCAGCTAGCCCAACTTCAGTAACTGTACAAATGTCACTGCTGTTTAGTTTTCTGTCTTCATTTATGTTGGCAGTGATAGCAGAGCTGTATGTTTTTATTTTTTCAGAAATCTCTCAGTCAGAACATGGTATATCATGTTTAGGTGGAAACTAGCGAGCTAACTTCCTGCTAATGTCTAACTCCATTAAATTTAATGCATTCTGTTTTCATGGATGCCTGGATGTTATACCTAATTGTTACACCTGGTAAAGCAGCAACGCTGATCATTTTATTAAAAATGTAAGAAAGAATGTAGACATTTTTTAACTCTCAGTGATGCCTCAGTGTTCGTTTGACTTTGGAACCTGAAGCTGAGTTTGGACTCAGATTACTCTGCAAGGCTCCTGACTACGGTAGCCGTAATGCTCTGACAATCCATCAAGCGCTGCAGCCTCGTAGCTTACTAAAGTCATACTAAAAGATTTTTTGATAAATATTTGAGCACCGTGTACCGCACTGTTGATTTTTGATAAAAATTAAAGGATTTTAACTGCGCCTATAGCACGAAAAATACGTTAAAGCTGTGAAAAATGCTTGTAGTATTTGTACATGATTAACTCGGTGAACTAAAACACAAGAATTACTGTGAGATGGTTTCCCGAGTCTGCTACCCATTTATAAATAGATTCAGAGGTTATATAAAAAAAATGTTATTTATGGCATCAGTTTGAGCTCATACTCTTGCAATTTAAAAACAAGGGAGATGAAAAGATGGTAAATTTAATCAAAGTTACAGCCAAGTATTTCCCCCGTGTCGCAGTTCAAGAGGGTATAGAAAATGTAAGTTTAGCTGACCCAACAACACTGTGACAGATGTGGCAAGAAAAAGAGTCTATGAGTGTCACACATAAACAAAATGTTATGCACTTGAAAAAATAGGCATGCTCTTCCCCGAACACACGCACAGGCACACATATATGCAGCACAATACCCCCTGGGTCTAGAAGCACATCAGGGGTTGCTGTGTCATCAGAGCTGACTGTCAAATGCGGTGACAAAGAAATCTGCATAAAGCAGGAAAAAGTGAACTACACAGAAAGAAAGGGGGCATATGACAATGACAGAGATGCAGAGGAAAATCACGTGAAGCAAAGGATTAAAAAAAAAAGTGACAACTTGCTCAGAACCATCAGCCAGCCCCCTGATAATGTGCTTATTTTGGCGACGCAGCTGAAAGCAAACAAAAGACAAAGAAGACAAGACTGTAAAAGAAAGATTAAAAAAAACAGCAGAAGTGTAAGACATCGACAGATGTAGTCAAGTATAGTGCAAAGCACAGTAGGGTTGACTGGTTTCTGTCCTGTTTCTTCAGGCATGCTGAGGCGTGACAGTGCAAGACGCAAAATTCGTCTTGGAATTTCAATGTCTGAAACTTTCGGCATCTCTCCCACACAAATCCTCTTGCCCTCCCCATAACAGCAAACTGACAAACTAACCTTTCAGTCTTTTCTCTGTCATCGATGCTTCTGTCTATCACAAACACACTGCACTCAGTCCATCCATCCATCCACCCAACCTCTTGGTCCAACCACTTGCCTCTCCCACCAAGCCACCCTTCCTACCCCTTTTCCTGCCTCTCATCGCCCCCTCGCAACCCTTTTTTAACCTCCTCTCAGCCTCTTTCCTCCCTGTCAGGGGCCATTAGTTCAGCCTGACTGGTGATTTACCCAGTAGAAACCCCTCTAACCTCGCTCTGCTCCAAAGAGGGGGGCTGAAACACCTTTTAGGAAGCAAAACATCCTTGGATTGCTCACAATACACAGTGGCGCATCAAGCAGGACCATCAGTCTTGCATGCTGCTGCTCCCCTCCTCTGTCTTTTCCCTCCTTCTCACCTAAGGCAAATGCAAAGTAAGTTGGAATTCAGTGTGTTTTTTCTGCCTTCCTTGCGTTTATGATACCATCAAAGCTGTTGGATCAATGACCTTTTCATTCATTGCGGCTTATTTCTACTTGAATTAACAAATTAATGCTGTCCTTCAACTACACAATCATTTTTTCTGCCATGATGGTCACGGTGTCAGATCAGGGAAAAATAAAATCTTCCTTTTTGTGACTGAGAGACCTGATACACGACTCATTACGCCGAAAAAAGAATAAAATGTAAACAGACAATGGCAACTGAAGCAGCGTGAAGGATACTGGCTGTCTGCTCCATTTTCAATGCTCCACCTAGCAACATCATTTCTGCTTTGCCTTGTCCACAGTTGTACAGAGTCGACCAGTACAACAAAACTCTCAATGGCCAGTAACACAATCTCTGCTCATGCTGGTCAGCACAATTATGTATTATATATATTATATATGTGATATATAATTATGTAAGATTAAAAACCCCCATTTGATGTGCACGGTATATATTGGTGTTGTCAACCTGATGCAATGCTCCATATTGTCAGCGTCTGGTCATAATTAACACTGCTGTGGTGTCGTCTGAAACCAACATAACCGTCATCTAGGATTTTTAGAAGTCACCAAACACTGTCTTCATTAATTTACATGGACAGCTGCTCAAACTCACCCCATTATGCCAACTGTGTTCTATTCATCCTGTATCTGTTTTGGAGGAATTTGGCATATTTCTGTTATGTCCATGATCCTTTTTCTAAAATTGGACTAAATATTTCACATTCACATGTGCCACATTATGGTGTGTAAATGGATCAGCCTTTAAGTGAAAATGTCTCTTGAGTTCTGACACTTATCAGTAAAGCCCAGTGTACTAAACATTTACGTAACTGCCTCTCAATTTTAGGCTGCACTGACTGTTGTTGCTGCCAGTGAAAAATTAAAAAACAGCATGCTAACTAGCTTTAATTCCACAACTTAGCCCATTTACTCTCACTGGGTTTATATCTCTCTGACAGAGATGGATTAATTTTTTTTTTTTTTTTCATTTTGACCCTTGCTTTCCCTCCATGCCAACTTCATTAGTAGCGCCACCGCCCCAAGAAAAAAAAAGTGTAAACACAGATTAAAGGAAATGGAACCTTCTTCAAAGGAATTTTTCCAGAACAAGTCGAGGGTGTTGGGTTAACAGTACAACCACCCGTTACTTGCCTGTTTGGGTTTTTTTCATTACCTCTGACTGTATTTGGAACACATCTGAAAGCACAGCACAGAATAAAAATTTCCCGAACTTATATGAGCCCATTTTGAGAAAAAAACTAATAAATGTGTCCAGTAGATTCATCAGTTCTGCTGACTGACTGCTGGTTAGCTTCTGTAGAGGTATGGGAGCTAAAAGGTGATAATGGGCTCACGAAAGTAAAAAAGAAAGACTGTTCGCTTGTGTGTGCGTGCCATCGCCTGTGTGAGCGCGCGAGACAGAGACCCATTATGAAATCCCACAGAGAAATGAACATTAAAACAGGGAAAGTGTTCGTAACAGACAAAACGTGGCCCCTAAATTGTGTATGTGTGTGTTTGTGATCATTAGTGTGCAGAGACAGTACTGGGAGGTTGTGCTGGGTCGTGGTTGAAACTCCACTGGCAGCATAATGACATGACCTATTGATCTAGAAAGCACTGCAGGATGTTACTGACCTCTGGATAGATAGCAGAGCGTGGAGGAAAGGAAGAAAGTCTAGCTTGTGTGTGTGTGTGTATGAGAGGTTCCTGAGTCTCCTGACTGCAAAAGTTTGCACACACAGGTGGTGCTAAAACATGGCGACAAAATTAAACTTCCTAAGTATCATTCTGTAAATTCTAATCCTGCAGATTTAACCAAATCCCAGAGCCGTCTTCCCCAAATGAAACGTCCTTGCTCTATTAGTCTACCGTACATTATCTCATAATTAGGCGAAAAAACGATCTCATTTTGAGGATCAGGAATATGTGCACAATCACAGTCCCATGGTTACGACTGATAACCATACGGCCTAAAACTGAGGCCAGATTTAATAGAGAGAAGAAATATGTTAAGTGAACACCAATACTCGTGCCTTTGTGAAATTATACCTGTGAACAGCGGTGCTTTTGGCCTTAACAGTGACGTGAGCATGCTTACAAAGCACAGTGACATTGGTGATTCATTGCAACATTTCATTTTCATTTATCTGTCTGACAGAGCAACGGCATCCACAGCTGGCTGATTCGTGGGCAACCCCTCAATTTATAACAGTGCTAACATACTTATTAGAAGCTAGTATCACATAAATTGATGTTTGTTAATTGCTGTTCAAAACCAATTATAGCAAAAGGCTGATTGCTTTTTGATTAAATATCAACAAAACAAAGTAGTGGAATAAAATAATTTAACCAGTGATTGCAGTACATGACAAGCTACACCTGCGGCTGCTACAATTCATTCTGAGAGAGGCAGGAATCCTATGATTATGGATCCATCGAGCAACTCGAACATTTCATTCCATGCCTAAAATGTCATTCCCATGTTGGTATGGCACAGATATTATTAGAGCAGCACAAACACAAATTTTCACACTGGCTGAAAAAATATTTCAGGATGTGAGAGATGCATCTGGCTCTTATTATTATTTTATTCATTAGTTAATTTTATTTGAAAAGGGGCCATGTGCATTATTAACATTAATGTTGCCATTCAGTGCATTTTAATAGAGTTAGCTTAAGCTAATTTGCAGTAACTGTAGTCCCCTGGCAGGTCACATGCAAAAAATAAATGGATTTAGTTGATCCATTTATTTTTAGCTGATCAGGAATAGTCTGACTGGAAGGGCTGGATGTCACAAAAGCAATACCTTCCGAAATAATCATCTGTCTCTGTCACGATTTGAGGCTGCATTTCATCCAGTGATGTTGCAGATCTTGTCAAAACTGATGGAATTATAAAAACAGAAATGTAAATTCAGATTTTAATCCACCATGCAAAACCGTGAGGAAAGCATCTGATTGGCAGCAGCTTCATTTTTCAGATAAAGATTCCAAACACGGGACAAAGCAGCAACAACATACTGGGACAGAAACACAATGGATCACAGATTGGCCTCCCCAGAGCCTGGATCTTAACATTATTGAAGTTGTCTGAGATCAAGCGGTCAACATCCAAATGTAGTGACCTAAAACACCCAATAACTGCCAAAGGCCTTTATACTATTCATACAGACTTCCAGCCCAAAAGCTCTTGCAGGAACAAGACCCGAAATGGAACAAGGGGTCAATACCAGCCAGGATATATCAGATTTTATTATTAGAAAAGAAAAGATCAAAAGAAGGTTTGCAATAAAACTAAAATATCACAGTTACAGGTCACTCACAACCAACAATGTACCTTTAATGGTGCAACCTGCCTGCAATGTAACAATCACCTGATAAGTTGCTCTCACCAGAAGTAAACAGTTGTTTTTTGTTCTAAAAAAACAAATACAACCCCACGGGAACACGCACTAAGTGTTTCTCCTAAGGAAATGATTGGTACCACTGCAATCAAGTTACCGTAAATACAGCAAATCAATTCTCCATGAGCACCTATACAAGGACTCGTTTCTATAAGATATGAGCCCCGGCTCAGGGATTGCACATCGCCTGACTGATATCGCACCTGGCCCAATTAACATAAAAGCAAACCCAAATACAAGAAAAAAAAATCACTTTTAAAATGCGACATTTAGTCTAAAAACAAAAGGGGGAAAAAAAGAAACAAAAGGAGAAAAAGGAAAAACAATGAGACGATCACAAGTGCAGCCCATCCTCTGGCTGCCTACTATGTTTGCTGCACAACATGCTTAGTGTCATATTAAATCATTACTTAAATCTCTGCTGTAGGGCAATATAACTACAGTGAGTGTGTGTACATAGCAACTAAATCTTCTCAGATTCTTTACCTTTCCAAATCACCACTGTTCACAGCCACTTATCAGCTCAAAGGAGAGAAAAAGAGCACCTGCTGCTACTTCCTCTTTTATACCCTCCCTTTAATCCCCTGGGTCCTAAAGCCTTTCCCATTACAAAAAGGAAACCTTTGAAAGTCCTTAAAGAAGCCTGGTGAACTATTCCTGAAGACTACTTAAAGCTTGTCCAAGAGAGTTCGGGCTGTGCAGAAGAATAGTGGTCATCATACTTTAAAGATTGTTCGAATTGTAAAAACTCTGTTTTTGCCTGGAAACAATTCAAAATCAAGCATTTCAGCAATCTACCTCATAGATTAGAGTTCTCTAAAGATAATCGTTGATTAAAACCATAAAAACTCAGCAATGTTCATCAAATTGACATCTTTCGTATATCGTAATATCATACATATTGTTCAATGTGTAAATTAGTTCCTTTTTTATTGAACATACGCAACTGGATATGCAAGCCCTACTCATTTGCAAATTCCTTTGCTTCACGGAAACACACAGCAACTGCCCACATTCCTGTGGTTTAGTGGGTAATGAAAAATCAGTGCTTAACTTTAGCACCACTTCTTTGTCTCTAATATAACTTTTTTTTTAAAAATCAACAACTGCACCTCTGTTTATCTTTATTAACACTATAAAATCTAAAGTTTTTAATAAGCATTGTTAAACGGCATTCACTTACATTGAAAAATCTAATTTAGGCTGCTGCAGTGCTTGTCGACTGACCTTTGAGCAAGAGGATGGTAGAGGAGGAGGAATGAAAACAGCCAGCAGACTCTGATCAATAACTCTGTTGTCCCAGCTAATTGAAGCTGACACTCATAATTGGGAGAGCCAACAGTAACATGGCTGCTGATACTGTTATTGACGTAAAGGCCAGCAGCAACAACATATACTCACTTTGATAAGAACAATATGCAGGAGTCGTCTTGCTTGATGAATCCATTACTAAAGGGGTTACAAAGTAGGATATTTAGACAAATAAATCCAGGGTTTTAAAGGATTCCTTAATTTTGAAGAATTTTCTATAGTCGCTAAAGCCCAATAAAATGTTTGGTTATTAAGTGAAAATGTGTTTTTTCTTGTGCGTGCGTGTGTGTCATATGATTATTGATTACAAAAAAAGATATGGCCATAGAGGCCTTAGGATGGCAGGAGAAACAAGATGGATTCAGGGAAGACAGAAATGAACAGATAAAAGAAATGCATATGGTTTTCAAGAGGCGGAAAGAGGGCTTAAAGAACAGAGACACAAAATAAACAGATGTGTCTGTAGAGAGTTAGGCGAAGCCGGTGGCCAGTACACACTGTTATGATCGAGTACAAAATAACACCTCCTGTCCCCTCTATCCTTTCGTGTGTGTATTTCGTCGTCCATCTTTTCCTTTGGGCTATCGTCTCTTCCACTTGTCCTCCTCTCCTTTCTCTAATTTGAACTTCTTCTTGCCCTAAACGCTTAACTTACCTTCCGCTTTTTTGTTCCTCTATTCTTTATTCTTTTTCTCTGATTCCAGTAATTTTAATGGCATTTCATCTTTTTTAGAGCCTCATTATCGTCATAAAACTCAAATATAGAGAAATGCTGGTTGTAGGAGTCAAGTTCAGCTACATATCTGTTTGAGCACTTAAAAAACAAGAGTGACTCAAGGTCACAGAACTCTCCTGGACATGAAGGGACTACCTGCAATTTTATTTTAAAATACACACCGGTTATGCTGCCAAACTGAAACCCCGATGTATGCCACTTTATTACCATTGTCTCACTGTACTCTGTAAGAAGTAGAGGACGGCGGAACACAGACACCTCTAAAGGGTAGGCAGCTGCACAGAGCAGTCGGTCCTTGGTTGTTATTGGTGCACGAAAATGCCAGCCTCATATACAGTGCGTATGAGGGCAGTTTTCTTGAGGGTGAAGAAACTGATACATTGACCGGCCTAAATACAACAGAACACCTCTGACACGTTATGCTTCATTCAGTCTGAAGCCACCAGGTTACATCTCAGACTCTCCAGGAGCTCAGTGATCCCCTGGTCCGGAGGAGATTCCTCAGGCCACCATCTATCGTCTCATTAGGAGAACACTCTGGTGTTGTCAGTCATATGTACAAGTATGTAGTGATCACACAAACTACTGAGTACCATTCTGAGTTGCTCGAATGAATTTTCAGTAATATGGACTAGCCTGCCACATCAGTCTTTCACTTTGATTTTGGGGGTGTCTTTGAATTCAGCTCTGTACGTGATTTTCATTTCCATCAAACGATGTGGCATCCTTTCATTCCTAACACATTACTCAGTCTATATCGATATTCTGCAGATATCCAGCATAGTATTTTTCCCAGTGACATCAGATTTGTATTCCTCAAATTCTTTTGTAAATGCTGCTTAATTGTTTGTGATAGTTATGTTAGTGGTCAATTTGGTGATCATCATCCTTACTCATTCATTACTCAGAAATGTCACAAAATTGAACAGAAATGCATTTCTGTTTAAAAACATTAGTCACAAAATCAATTAATAGTTAATAGTAACAGATTAGGAATGGATGTCTGCATTGAGCAAAGGCTAAAAAAATCCATAATTTTCCAATATTTTCCTAAAGTTTAATGCATTTTGTAGAAAATACAATTCCTTATATACATGTCTTTTCCTGCCTGGCATGCTTAAGCTGAAATTTAGTAGATGCCCTTCTGGTTGTCAAACACAATTAATGCTACATTTTCATATTCCCTCTGCATGGTTTTATGACAGGAAGTTTTGCATTAGGTGCTGAGGCAGCTTTTCTTTTCGTTTCACTCCAGCGAAGCCACTGTAAAGCTTTCCCTTGTCTCTATCAACGCCCTACATTATCTCACTCACTTTTAGACTCGCACCCAAATATCCGATCACGTTCGATCTGGCGTTTGGGTTTTAATTTGGAGAGTTGCTTCAATCGCAGCAATATGGAGTGAAAATTGTCTCAAAAGATTTGTGTGTGTGTGTAAACTACGCATGCACCAATTACCTGATACACACAGACAAAACCACGTTTACGCACAGATCAGAGTTACAAGTGGACAAGGAGTTTTGAGACTCATTTCACGTCTCGAGATTCGTGCGTACACAAAGCGTTTAAAGGCTGGTAGAATGCTGGGTCATCCGAGTGTTTTTATCACTATTCACTACGAACTAGAAACGACCGCTAGGTGGCGCACAGGTTGTTTTGCTGGAAAAATCCTTACAGGAGACAAGGCTAGCAGAGAGGAAAGAAGACAGATGGCGGCGCACCTCGGTGGTCAACCTTCAGAGGTAATTATACATTAAACACAAACGGTTTACTACCTTAGAATGAGTCATTTTATGGATCATTTAGATTACGTTTTGCGTGTCTGCTTGTTGGATACATAGTTTTTCATTTAGCAGAAGCTTTATCTGTTAGTTGGAGCTAATGTCGAAGAACAGACTATTTTCACTCCATACAGCAATGAGCGTAACACTTTCATCCACCCCATTCTTGCCAACACTACAACTTCATCACTAGATATAACAGAATTTTATATTTTCCTTTAGTTATTTTTCTTTAGAAAAAAAACCCCACCTAGCAACAAATCCAATTTGCTTGGTGAGCAGCAAAGAAGCACCCAAACAAGCCCACTAATGAGATGTTCACACATGGTCAGTGTTGTCCTTGTGGTCCATTACTCAGGCAGAGGTCATGAACTGTGTGAGGAAAAAAACGTATGCCAGCCATTCAGTCCCCTTTTTTAACTTTCTCTATCACTAAAAAACAGCTAAAATCACAGTACAGTGTATCGTCATTTTGTCAGACAAAGTCCCAGTTATGATACCAGAATGGCTGAAGTGTTCAATATTCATCTTCTACTGAAGCTCTGTCCCCCAAACGATTGCATTCAGAACTTCCCCTTCACCAGTTATGTCATGATCTACTCTTCTTTCTATCCTATTTCAAGAAGCTTTCCTCCTTGATATAAACTTTCCCCAGTTCTCTTCACCTCCCTGTTGTTTTGTTAGGTTTTTGGGGGTTTTTTTGCAGTTGGACCGCTCTATTTATTTCACCTTCTACCTCTGTCTTTCTCATAGTACCCTTTCACTCCCCTTCCATATCTCTTCTGGCAGCAGCAGCATCTCCCTCCTTCAGCAGCATTTCTATCCTTCCATCACTCATCTCTCCAAGAGTACAGCCACTGATGCCTGCCGCCACGCCGAGGAAAAAACACATTTTCTGTCATATTGCCATGTCAGTGAAATTTAGGAGCCGTGTGTTTGTGTGTGCGCGTGTGTGTGTGTGTGTGTGTGTGTGTGTGTGTGTGTGTGTGTGTGTGTGCGCTTGGGTATGTGTATGCGCGTGTCTCTGCTTCAAGGGTACTTTCATCATCAAATTCCATTTCCTTTGCAGACAAACACTTCTGCCGGCAGGCTGACAGACAAGGGGGAATGAGAGAGCGAACGAGTGTGTGCGTGTCTGTGTTCCCGTTTGTTCGTGTGTGTGTGTGTGTGTTTGCTGGCTACTCAGGGCAGGCATTAGGATGCACTGGCTCTCGCTTTGCTTTTATTTTTGTTTGTTTTTCCCTCCCTCAACTGAAGACAGGGGTATTGAAGTCGATATTCATTTTGGATTTTTCTCTTATTTAAAATTGCTGTGAAGAGGTTTTTACACGACTGGAACACAATGTGCACCCACACGCACAGACACACGCTGCCCACGAACGGAGGCTCAAACAGATAGTATACTTACTGAAAAGACAATTACAGCACAATGTGTACGGGGGTGCTTGCCAACACAGACAAGCATCGTGACGACAACAACCGCACTGCAGTGCAACACAGTGCTTCCCCACACGCCCACACACTTAGAGTACCATTTTATTTCTACAGGAAGAGAATATGTTCTGTATCCAGCTCCACTGAATATGTTTAGCGCGCATTGCCTACGGATTTTGAAGCAAATCTATGTAGGTGTGTTTGTGTCTGCTCTGCAAGTGTGGGGACAACCCTGCGGTGAATGACCAATAAGCCACTGGTCACTGAGTTGGCAAAAGCTAGATATCCCCTTGGCACACTGGCCCGAGTGTGTGACACAGGAAGTGCAGAGCTGATACAGGGAAACACCATGGAGAGTAAACAGTTGGCACACAGTGATATGCACAGACACACACAGACTCAGATACACAGGAAATGTAAATCTTTAAATGCAAATATTACCTGTTGAAGTCACCTAATACCCACATTCTCATTAGCACTACTTACAAAAATGGAACTAGTGGCACAGGCCTAGAGACCGGTTGGATCCTAGAAACCACTGGTCGCTAGGTAGTGGTAAATGGACTAGTTCTTTTATAGCACTTTTCTTAAGCTTAAGCATTTAAACTTCATACAACATGCCTCAATTATCTACATTCAAGCGCTTTTTTTCTACACCAAAGTGCTTTCTATATAACATTCCCACAAGTTGGATGAACACAACAGAGAGTGTTTGGGGTTCCATATCTTGCCCACGGATACTTTATAGTTAGGGCTGGACCAGGTGACCCTCACTCCTCCCTTAGTTATGCTGCAATAGACGTAGGCTGCCGGGGGATTCCCATGATGCATCGAGTCACCTTTCTCACTCACTATGTGTTAATAGATCTCTCTGCGTTGAATCGTACCTGTTATTAATCTCTCTCTTCCACAGCATGTCTTTATCCTGTTTTTTTCCTTTTCTCACCCCAACCGGTCGCAGCAGATGGCCCCCCTGAGCCTGGTTCTGCCGGAAGATTCTTCCTGTTAAAAGGGAGTTTTTCCTTCCCACTGTCGCCAAAGTGCTTGCTCATAGGGGGTCATATGAATGTTGGGTTTTTCGCTGCATGGATTATTGTAGGATATACTGTAAAATATAAAGCACATTGATGTGACTGTTGTTGTGATTTGGTGCTATATAAATAAAATTGAATTGAATTGAATACTCAGGCATGCAGGCAAAAGACCATAGTAGCAGGGATCAAACCACCAACCTTCTGATTAGTAGAAGATGTGCTCTATCTCCTAAATCACTAGTTAAACATTCCCCAAGTGGTTGCTGGAGGTTGTTGGGAACTTCTCTGTTGTTAAATCCCCAGCCATGCAGGCCTAGAGACCAGTCACCGATCCCCTGGCAAACTCTGGTTGCTAGGTGAAAATGTGTATTCCCTGACTGGTTGCTTGAGATTGCTGGAGATATACAGTTATCCATGCAATTGCTTTGGTTGCTAGCAGACTGTCACCCATTGTATGGAAAACACTGACTTTTTGACAAACATTGACTTTTTCACATGTTCCATATAAACTACAGGCAATCATTGTAATTTACTAGCAACCAAACCAATCAGAAGGAGGTATTTAGTGCAGAACTCTCTTTGTGGACGACTTCACCCAGCCACAGCCAGTAAACCCACAGCATCTGGTAAGGAAATATATATTCATCCCATGCTAGCCATCACCAACTGGTCTTTTGATCTGTGTGACTGAGGCCCAAGGTAATTAAAAACTGACAATTAACCATAAGGCAGAGATTAAGCAAGTAGCTAAGCATAGGTAATCTTAATCATAAAGATTAATAATGTGCAACCATACGCAAGTAAAAAAGATTCTTCACAAGCTCTGCAGAAGGCTCTCCACAGCAGAGCACTTGAGCTTCACCGGAGAGGAGTCTTAATTACCTGGTAAAAAAGCCTGGTTGGCGGCAGAGAAGCGGTGAAAACAATGAGGAAATTTAATGAGGGTGACATTAAGAATGGAAAAAGTTCAACAAGTCAAAACTATAGCACTCCTGAGTGGATAAGATGTGGAGGAAGACAGTAGAGACACTTACATGAGGATAAATGTGGCTCATTGTTTAACTTGAATAATTTGCTGTTTTTTCTGTCTTAGTTTCTCGCTCCCAGAATGTTTTTCCTGTTAGAATCTATTTCTAATGGTCTAACATTAAATGTTTGTATGATACATTAAAGTCTAGAGATTAAAGCCCTATAGAGTCCGTATCCACCTGCAGCGCCTCATACTTTGAGGATAGTACACTTAACTGTAACCTCTTTAGTTTCAAATAGTACCTGGACCTTTATTTCTTCAGACTGACATTTTGCTTTCGGAAAACCTTTATTTTTCCATGCAAACTTTGTCCCAGTGTGCAATAATGAGTCTATAAATTGCCTACTACTGAGGAAAGGGGTCAAAACTAGTCACTGAGTGTATGAGTTCAATTCTACCTTAGTTATTCAGTGCCATGAAAAAGTATTTTTTCCCTTGCTGATTTCTTCTTTTTGTTTTTCATATTTGCATATTAGACAAAGATAATCAAAGTAAATAAAAAACTTTAATGAGTTTTTAATGATGACTTTATTTAATATATCAAGAGGAAAAAGCTAACCAAACCCACCTGACCCTATCTGAAACTCCAATTCCCTCCTAAACTTAGTAACTGGTTGTGCCACCCTCAGCAGCAAGAACTGTAAACATGTGTTTATAGAATTGTTTTAATTCAGCCACGCTGGTGGGTCTTCAAAGACAAGTGGTCTGTATAAGGTCATGCCAAAGTATCTAATGGATTTAAGTATGGACTCTGACTAGGCTACTCCAAAATCATTTGTGCTTTTTGAGCCATTCAGAGGTGGATTTGCTGTAGATCTTTGTCCTGCTCTATAACCCAAGTGTAGTTCAGGACATGAACTGATAGCTGCACATTAATGGTTCCTCCTACTACCACCACCATGACTGACTGTTGGGAAGATGTTCTTTTTATGAAATGCTTTTAGTTTTAAACCAGATTTGACAGGACTCAAACCTTTCAAAAAGTTTAACTTTTGTCTCATTAGTTCACAGAATATTTTCCCATAAGTCTAGGGGATCATCAAGATGTCTTTTTGGTAAATGTGAGACAAGTTTTCGTGTTCGTTTTGGTCAGCAGTGGTTTTCGTCTCGGAACGCTCCCATTTTTGCCAAGTCTCTTTCTTATTGTTGAATCATGAACTCTGACCTTAAGTTAGCTAAATGATGCCTGCAGTTCTTTAGGCGTTGATTGGGGTTCTTTTGGAACCTTCTTATGCACTACTGGAGTTTCCTTGATAGGCCAGCCACTCCTGGGAACGTTCACCACTGTATCAAGTTTTTGCCATTTGTGGATAATGGCTCTCACCATGGCTCACTGGAGTTTAAAACCCTTAGAAATGACTTTGTAACACTTTTCATGCTGATAAATGTCAGTGATTTTGTTTCTCATTTGTTCTTCAGTTTCTTTGGATTCTGAAAGGATGTGTTGAGATCTTTTAGTTTATACTTCACAATTTTAAGACAGGTTCTAGTTGATTCAAAAGGTCTGGAAGCGATCGGGTGTAAAATTGAATTTTATTTAATACGTTTACTGTTTTGCACTGGGCCAGGTAGGTTTGGATAACTATTTTTTTACCTTAACAAATAATGTCATCAATTTAAAATGACTCAGGTATTTAATATTAGAATTTCTAACTTACTTTTTACATGTAAATGTGGTGCTACAACTGTTCTTCTGGAGTTCCTTCACTTACACAGAGGGTTAAGTATCCTCAAAGCATGTCTAAAATAGGAAGAGATGGTAGGAGCACTCTTAAAATAAAAAACAGAAAAATATGAAATGTGTGACAAATTAAGCCCTCTTAAGAACATTACAAAGTTTGTAAAGAGAACCGAAAAAACATTAGGAACACTATATTGGCACACAGCAGAGTGCATAATCTTTGGGGAAATATCATGTGCAAGGAAAAAAGGAAAATAAAGTCTTTCATGAGTCCACAGAAAGATCATAGACAAATGGCTGGCACCATTAACCTGGCGCAGAGCTCTTACATTGCTGCCAGTGCTGGGTATGTAAGCATCCAACAAATCTCCCTAAGTGTATATATGGTAAAACAATATAATATAAAGGAGAACCAATAAAGATGTTCACAAATATGGCACGGGAAGGGAACTGCACAACATTGGCACTGATGTATTGGCACAAGAAAGCTGGCAAAGAGTTGGCAGCAGTATGATCATAAAAACAGATCTAATTGCATATTGGATGAAGCAAAAAACAATGTATAAACATGTTTCATATGTACAGATATGAATAACAACGGGCTTGAACTGAAAAACTGGCATTCAGTCTGTGATTGTGTCTCTACCAGCGTTCCAAATGAATATTACAGAAAACCAATAAAAAGTAAAACAAACTGACTTGTCCTCGGGCAACTAGGGTGATATTGCAGAAATTGTTGGCACAAGGTTGTCAGTGGGCATCTAATAAAACAATTTAATTAAAGCCAGCAGTGAGAAAATATTTTATCTATAAACTGATAGTAGCTTCAGTGGTGCAGTGGTGAGACACAGAAATCAATGGTAACTACCCCTCACATGGCACTGGCACTGCATTAGAAGCAACTCTGCTGTCACTGCGGTTTACTTGATTAAAGGTAATTGAATAGAGGTACAAAATTATATTAAAAAGGTCTTTCATTGTATGAGCAGAGTTGCCAGGGGATATATGAGGGACTTCCCTACTGACTTCCCTATTCATCTGACTTGCAATAACTTGGACTCCATGAGGGATCAAAGAAATTCTGCATTAGTATTTAGGTGAGGAGGCATATGAAAAAAAAATCACACAGTTTGTCTTAAAATAGACCCTTCTAGAATAAAATGTGCAACAAGTTTCTCTGTCATTTCCTTGGTTTCCATAATTATGCGGACCACGACAGTCATTAAAACCAGCATTTTTCGACTTAACTCATCACAGAGATTGTAGATGTTAACAGACTCCAAACCAGCCTGCATGTACAAAAGTGGTGCTAAATAGGTAGCCAGTCCATTAGAATGTGACGCCTACGAGTCCTGAACAAATGTCAGCTGATTCTACATACATGGCCTGAGGAGGGAGCATGCGCTGTATTCTCTGACACTTATTTGGCAATAAAATAGTATTGGGTCTTCTTGTGGACATAGCAATGTCTCAAAACTACATTCATATTTGATGGAGAGTGATAAAATATGAATGTGAAGAAGTGAGAGTACTAAATCCTTGAAAGCTGGGACAAGGGAATAAACCAAACAAACAAAAAAATCCCCCCCACCTATTAACCTGACAGCTTTAGATTTAGAAAGTGTTGATGTTTGGGAATTTGACATCTTCCCATGTTTGTTACTGAGTTAGGAGTGCAAAGCATTTGCTCAAGTAATGGCTTAGTGAGAAATGAATGCACGTTTGCTTTATTGAAGAGACATTTCTTTGAGAGAACAAGAAAGATAGGCTGCCCAGTTGGAAAGTCATCCTGCTTACAGGATGTAATGGTATAAATATAATCACTGCCTGTAGTTTAGATTTAAAGCAATGCATGCCTATACAGCAAAGTCCTAATAAAAATCAGGCATAAGGAAATTGTGACTGGCTGCAGGACACGTATACTTTTAGAGGACTACAGTCAGCCCGTGTACTGAGCCGCACAAGCCGACCTAGAAGGTGCTGCTGTTTACTCTGCTCTCGGTGTGAATTTGCATGATCAAACTGACAAAAGTGAGAAAGCTAACTTTGAAGATACCGAGCGGAGGAAACCCCTGCTGTTTACTATAATCTAGAGACACAGTTCCTCTTATGTCCTCCAAACTCTCTCACTCTCAGTTCTGTCGCTGGCTGCTCGCTGAATGTGCTTCTTTTGCTTCTCTTTCTTCTTTTAGGATCTTTTAGTTTCTTTCAGTAGTGGCCGACCTTTTTATAACACGGTCCCATCGCCTGCCCTTGAAAGCACTGCTTTACATTTATAGGCATTACTCTCTGGCTTCTGTGTGTGGGGAAAAGATTCATTTCCTCTGAGGGGAATCTCGACCAGATTATCTATATAAAACCATGAGAGAGCTACTTCTCAAGGTAATGAGAGGACCTGATGTGATCCACTGATAACAAGTATAATGGATTCTTTATAATCCCTTGCTCCACCTCCCCGGCGCCCTGTGCACCTGCCGCCGCACCACTACTCCCTCCAGGTTGCGTGCAAGTTGATTTACACAACTAGCGCTTGTTTTAACACTTTGTGTGCATTTCAGAAACATTTATTTGCCAATTGTGATATATATCTGTCTCCATAAAAGCCAAAATACACTACTGATGAATGGCCACTGTCAAAACAGCCCCTCTATTAATTTCTGTGTACAACCTTAACACGGGGCTTATAGAGACGTTAACCCATCCCACTCTCTCCCTCTCCTGCACCTCATGCCATCACTGCTTATCATCTATGTGTAACAATGGAGGCTGGGGAAAGACTTGTTATTCAAGTCAAGAAATATGCCAAGCTCTACACCGCACAATACCATCATTACAAAGGCGAGGGCCAAAAAAAAAGGATATTCCCTAGCATCCTGTAGACTTGACAGTCTACTAGTGAGACTATATGAATAGAATCTATCACTATATATAGTGATTTTTGGCCCTGTAGAGTTAGAAACAATAGATATGTGGTAGCCTACCAAGTATTGTTTGAGTCAAAAATAACAACTACAATACACAAACTACCCAAGGCGTTCTTCCAGTTTTCATGCTGCAGTGCAACGCTTCAGAGCGGTGCTCATAGCAGCATTTGACACACTGCAGCAGCAGTGTTTTCAGCTTGACACACATTACTGATCACTGCATTGATTAAAGCTAGGAGCTCAGTTTTAGGTGGGTGAGATCATGTGTCCTGACCTACTGCACAAATGGAAAGCGCAGGGATGAGTAAGTAATCAAAGCCATTCAGGCCACCACTTGTACAGTCTTCTGAGACTCTAGCTGCTCACTGCTGCTGGGAGTTTATTGCTTGACCTGGCTTATTAGCATACCCCAGAGGTATGCTATAAGATTCGAGTCAGGCAACAAACCGGGTCTGAGTCATTTCTTTAGAAACCTCTGTGTGATTTTTGCAGTATGATCTGTATCATTATCATGCTGGGAAGTTTGTCATCTCCAAAGCTTTTCCAGATATCTCGCTAACCTGTACTTATTCACGAGGCTTTTCCCTGACAGCCACAGCAGATGTGACTGGGTGAGCTGTTCTGTAGGTCCTCATTACAGGAATCCAGTAATGGCAGTCAAATGCATTTTATTACTGGTCACTGTTCCTCCTGTATCCTTTACAGTTGTAATCAACTCTAGTACATAGATAAGAGTTAGACTTAATTCGAACTCTTAGCTACAGCTAATTTCAGTTCAGTGATCACCGATTGCTTGTTGCCTCTTTATTTCAGTGACTACTGTAGTAGTAATAATGCTGCTTTTAATAAGCATCATTTTACTGATATTTCACTTTCGCACACACTGGTGCACACTGTGTGAGCTTCTGTATTCAGGTCAGTTTGTAAGTCAGATCCACCGAGGCAGGCAGCATGGATTTACGATGTCGATCACATCCTGCATACTGAACATGCACACACATGTACGACCTCTAGCACGCTGTTGGAAGGGTCCCAAAGCTCTCTGAGATAACCAGGTCTTAGAAGATATGGATCATCTGTGTGACAGCAAAACCGCATGGAATTGCTACGATAGTGCCAGAGGGAGAAAGGAGAGAAAGAAAGGCAGAAGAAAGAAAGGAAATCCGAGACCACGCATTGTGTTGTTTGCAAGCTTCAGCCGTTTCGGACGCCACCATTGTCAATACATTACATTTTTTAAAAAGTGTACAGTTCAAATTGGGAAGAAAGTAGCAACTTTGGTTTCTTTTTAACATGCATATGAAAGAGGCTTTTCTTTCATATCGACATACCCTACAGCCCCTCTCCCACAGCTGACCCTCAAAGCCTGTTTCTCTCACAGGGAGAAAAAAACAGAGAGACAGAAGATAAAGTTCTCTATTTTTTTTTTATTGGAAAAACAATCTGTCCTAATCTAGAGAGAGAGGCTTTTCATCACCCCCCCCCCCCCCCCCCCCCCCCCTCCCCCCCCCCTCCCCCCTCTCCCCCCTAC
>VUQR01023663.1:11288-32260 GCA_015108515.1 Hemichromis elongatus | reverse complement strand
ACACAACTCAACATAAAAAAAAAAAAACAACAAAAAAAACCCCAAAACGGATGGCAGCTGACACACCAGAGTCACTCACTTTCTGACATCCACTCACTCTCACAAGCTCCAATCAATCACACTGACACTGTTTATTCCTAATCACTGTGTAACTGCTGTAAATTCACAGTAACTGTTATTTCCTCGCAAATGTTTATTAAATCCACACTCATAGAGACTAATAACTACCAACTCTCTCCAGCCCTGTTGATTAAATTACCTATACTGGCTGAAAAATGTTCATTTCCAGAGAAGAGACATAGGCAGGCTATGCTAACAGCATGTGATTTTACAACAGTAGTGAAATATTAACGTGTCATATATTTGTTCAAGACGTATTTCTTTGTTATGGGCAAAAATATTGAAATCCCGATGAACAACAGGATGGTGATTTTTATAACTTTGTGTATATAATTTGGCATTTTCTACTGATGTAGGCCGAAAATAAATACATAAAATCATTTCATTCAGTATCAATGTTTATTTGCAAGACGCACAAACAGACCAAAGTTGCAAATGTATTTTGCATGAAACGAATTCAAACGTGCTGCAGGTGTGTGTGTGTGTGTGTGTGTGTGTGTGTGTGTGTGTGTCAGTCACAAGTTAATCTGGCTGTAGGCTCTGGCACTTGGCCACAGGTGGCGTAATTGACTCGACTCCATTTGAGTGAACACAAAGTAAACTGGACGCTTTAGTTGTGAAGCGAAAACGCTGAAATCGAAGTAATAACACGTACGAACACAGATGAAAGAATTAGTGTTTATTTGCTGGTTTGTCGGTAGCAGCTCCTGAAAACCAAGTCTAGCACACATCTGTTCGACCAACACCAGTAGTTCTGCGTCGCCAGTTGATCTGGAACACCGGCTTGCTATCTTTTCTTTTTAAGTTTGGTCTTTTGGAGATTGCTGTGAAGTATGTGTAATGTCAGTAGTTTTACGTTGGGATGAGGGTTCCTTTGAGCGTCAGGTCTTGTTACAAAGGTTAAATTGTACTGTTTATAAAGAGAGCTATAAGTGAATTTGGTTGAATTGCACCAAAACAAAGGAGAAATCACTAGTCATAGAGCAGCGAGGCAGATTAATGACCTGTTGAGCTCTTGAATCAATTTCTGTGATGTGCACATTGATTGTTGCGGTAGTATGTGAGGTAATGCTATCTCTACTAAGATATTATCAACACCTTGCTTTTACACTTTTTGGTTGCTGGTCTTTGTAAACTCTGGAGTCTTCCTGGACTGTACCACCTGTGTAGTAAACACATGCACAGGAAGTTGAGCTGTGCTCCGTCTAAACATTGCTGAGTGCCCGGTGAGAAGTTCTCCACCTTTTAGATATCTGGTGATGTGTACAGTCTGATGCAGCCCTGTCAACACCCCCTTGGAGGGATTGCCTGAAAATATTCTCTGTCTTGCCCGCATTCAGTCACTCTTTATCCACAAAAGTCAGCTGTGAAACTAGCAGTGTTTTACAACTCTTACTCTTTGTGTTTCTTTCAGCAAGTTTTCACTGCTGCCTTTTCCTCCTCAGTAAACGTTTTGATGTTAGAACTTATAAAGAAAGACTGCATCATTCAAAGTACCATAATTAACACTATCTCTAGCCCATCAGCCATGTTTACTTGTGTCTCAGCTCTTATGTGGAAGTCTCCTGTTCTCTATAGATCCTGTTGGCTCGTGATCTCACTGTTAAGTCAGGTCAGTGGGGCAGTTCATGGTAAGCACTACATCTTTGCTCTTATGTTCTCAGGGTGAAGTGCTGTACAGAGTTCGCTGGAAGAACTACTGCTCTGACGATGACACGTGGGAACCGGAGGCCCATTTGGAAGACTGTCGCGAAGTCCTCTTGGCTTTTAAGAAGTCGCAGGCTGAAGCTAAGGCCAAGAAAGAGGCAGAAACCAAGAAATGTGTGGTAAGTCTGCTCTTTCAAACAATGAGGCATGGGCATTATTTACAGGGGGATAAGGCACAGTAACCATCGCAAACACGTCAAGCAGTGAATACATTTTTTTTTTGCACATCCCTACCATGTGGGACGTAGTTGGTCTTAGTGCACAGATGTAGCCTTATGCATGTTGAACCCAAAGTTACGCCCTTGGGTGTAAATATAGTGTTTATGGAGCGCCATGCTGACTTTTCATATTCTTTGTTTCTAGGCCAGAAGCAAACTGCGTTTCTTTGTATGTACTTTGTGTATTAAGAATAAATTACTGTAACTTTGACTTTTTTGTTGTTTAAAAAAAATAGCCTTTGTGATATAAATAATCTGATCTTTCCTTCCCTGGATTTTCCCACCTGTCTGGACATCGTTTTGAAAATGAAGGGGCAAAATGTTGTTAGCTGCATTATTGACTTCTAATTGCTTATGAAAAAAAAATATAGAGCCTTAAGTAATTTCTGTTACCAAAATGTAACATTACCTTTCTCATTCTCTCTTTAGAAACCGCTGCCTTCAAAGAGCGACGTGTTTGATGCAGACTCGGAAAGTGACAGCGACAAAGACCGACCAATGGAGGCACCCGTCAAGAAGAAGAAAAAGAAGAAAGTCCGCGATGAAGAAGAGGAGGAGGAAGAATCGAATCTTAAGGAGAAAAAGAAGAAGAAGAAGGACAAGCGCAAAGAAGAGTTAAGGCCCCTACCAGCACCAGAAACCGACGAGGAAGAAGACAGAGCCCCAACCTCTCCACCCAAGGAGAGAAAAACTGAATCAAAAAAACGTGTGGTTGACTCTGAAGAGGAAGAGGATGACCCCGTTCCCTCTAAGAAACACAGGAAGGAAAAAGGAAAAGAGGGAGGGAAGCATAAAAAAGAAAAGGGAGACGATGGGAGGAAAAAGAAGGGGAAGAAAGAGAGGAAGATCGAAACCTCTGAAGACGAGGCCACTGCTGCTCCGCTTGAAGGTGACCTGAGCGAAGGCCCGTCAGAGTCCCAAATGGACGATTCTGCATCAACTGAGGCTTTAACAAAATCGGTGGAAAAAGCAGGTTTGGACGATAAGTCCAGACAAAAAAAGGGGAAGTGGGAAGTAAAGCTGCAGGGTATAAAGGACCTTATCCACGACAAAAAGAACAAAAAGACAGATTCTGCTCAGAAAGAAAGCAGCATCCAAAAACTGAAGAGTCATAGTTCGAAAGCAAAAGAGGATACTGCGCTACAATCGGACTCCAGTGACAGCTCCACCCTGCATAAGAAAGCAAAGAGCAAAGGGCAGGAGAGTACGTCCGCACCACCCAAAGTCCCATCTACATCGTCCTCGTCGTCCTCGTCCTCTGTTACAGCTGTTGGCGTCACCAAGAGTAAGGAGGAGGAGGTTACTAAGGAGGAGATCTTGGGACAGAAGGACACCACAGGCTCAACTAACCTTTTTGAAAAGTTCCTGTTAAACTGTGAAGCCAAGGATCGGGCCCCCCGCAGGAATCAACCCACCACAGAGAAGAGCAGCAGCAAACCCACAAAGGTGTATACTTTAACTTTTTCATCCAGTAAACAAAAAACATGGAACATAAAAATCTTTCAGACGATGTTCTTTGTTATTTTAAACAGGGTATGCTGCTCAGAGGTTTTCCTTTCAAAATTACAGTGTGTTAACAATTTGTTGTCGTTGTGTTTTGTCCCAACAATTAGTTATTAGGAAAAATTGAGAAGATTCCCAAAACAACCAAAGAGTCTCCTGTACAGAAACAAGAGCCGGAGAAGACGGAGAGAACCAAGCAATTAGAGGGTATGCATGAAACTTGAACTTAAATCAGATTAACACAATGTGGCTTCAGACAGATCCCGCAGGGCACAAAGGACCTTATCCATGACAGGAAATAAAATCAGATGCAATTCAAAAATGAAAAAGGTCTCCAAAAATGGACCTTTAAGGGCCAAGGAGGATGCTACCCTACAATAAAGTTCCAATAACAGCTCTGTCTTCCAGAGGCCCGTGAGGGTTTAACCCAAATAAATGGTTAATTTTTTATACTAGGGTATAAAATACCACCATATACCATTTTTCTCCAGAAAATGGTGTCACCATTCCTGCGAGATCTCTCAGAGCCCAGTGCACGGATAGTAATCGTAGTCTAAAACTTTGTAAGAGCACCTAAAGCGTTTTTTCATTCATGAGTGACTGATATAGATTCTTAAAGGCAGCTTTACTCTTTGATTTTCTTTTTTCTTTTTCTTTTAGCTGCAAGCAACAAAAAAGGGGACAAATTATACAAGCACTGCTCTCAGACTGTTAAATGCCACTAATACTGCAACTGACTGAATAAAGCTAAAATTGCCTTAATCATATATAAACATTACTTGAATGGAATAAAAACTGTAATCTGTCAGATTCTTCTGTGTCTTAATGACACAGCCGTGAGACTCTGTTAAGTTACAAAGTCAGCATTTTTGCAAGCTTTTTCCTCCTGGCTTCAAATAGGCTAAACTTTATTAATATAGTAGCTCTTTTCCAGTCTTTGTGACCAAAGCACCTTTAAGCTTTTAATACTAAATCGCTCCCTTCAAACAAACCTCTTACTGATCTGCAGCGGCTGTGTTGCATTCAGTCTCTATCCTGTGTCTCACCTCTTGGTATTTTCTAATATTATGGTTTTTATCCTTCCTTTGTAAAACTAGCCGCTCTGCTGTCAGCAAGCTAATTCAATGCTTGTCATTGGTCCTGTGATGCCAACCACACTGATAGAGCCATATTAGGAATCCCCATCGAGTTGTTAATCATCTTTGAGTGAATTCTTAGTGGGATTGCTGATCTTTCTTTAAGTGAAGCCAGATGAGGAAAAGAAATCCTGAGTATGTTAAACTTGCTTCATAGTACAAGCCCCAGATGAGAGCAGATCACAGAAATGTAAACCTAGAGCTATATTAGGTTATGGTGTGTGAAAACAAAGTCCACTTGTCTTTGCGTCTTTAATCCCTTCCTGCCCGTTGTGTGTAGTTGGGTGTAGTTTGCCTTTTATTGAACACAACAAACTGTGCTGTACAAATGGTCATCAAAGAAAAAGGGTTTAAGTTATGCAGTTTTTTGTAATTAAACATAGTCATCCAGCATCTCCTTGTATGGTAAAAAGATTTAAAGTAAATGTAACATTGCTGCATGCCAGGAACATAATTCCTTTAAAATTAGTTGTGTTGGTCAAATATTCAGTCTGTCAAACAATCAAAATTTATTATTTAATTTATTATTGTATATTTTACATAGTTCGTCTGCTTACAGCTCTCTAATTCTGAAGACAAAACGTGTTAGGAATGTCTCGCAGTGATTGACAGCAATTTCGGGGCTTGGTGACGATCAGAGTAATCACAAATAGCTTGCTCATTCATTATTAGTATTTTTAATTAATCGTGACACGTTGTAGTTCCTTGTCAGCAAACTTGCATAAAACCTGGAATTGCAGCAATGACATTTAAGTGCGTATACATAAATATGGGTTTCCCCTGAGATTTCAAACCTTTTTTTTCTTCTATCCCAAAATATGGCTAGGGTGAGAATTAGGTCTACTCCTAATAGGAAGAGTAAAAGATCATGCTGGGGGTTATTTTTACAGGTTTTTATGACACGTTGTCCAAAAAGTGTTTTTATTTGTCTACCACCCTCAATTTCAGTTTCCCGACCAGTTCAGAGTTATGGCTTCAGCCTGGACACTGATGAGCGGGAAGAGGAAACCTCGGCAAAATCGAAGCCTGGAGATGATTCCCGGGAGCGCAGGGATAGGCCAGACGAACCACAGCGGCAAAGCTGGGAGCGGAGAACCCCTTCTGATGATAGGAGAAGGAAAAGGGAGGACAGTGAGCCCAGACTCTTCATGGCATGTGATGATACCCAGGACCCAGCAGAGGGCACTGACAAATCTGGTATGTTTCTGATTGGCTAAACAAACACCTCTGAATAAGATATTAAGGCTTCACTTGTCAAATGCATTGATTTTCTTTTTCTTTTCTGAGGGAATTTATTTTTGGTTCTGTTTTTAAGGCTTTGCCAGTTGATGATGTCTGCATTGTGTGTTTTACAGACAAAGGCCAGGCCACTTTGAGTCTAGGAATGGACCTTAATCTGGACTGGATGACTCTGGATGATTTCCAGAAACATCTTAACGGAGAGGATGAGATCTTGTCAGGTCCACCATTGTCACCAAGTGAGTGTTTCCTTTTGACGGTCTTTGTATTTAGAAGATTTTTGCTTTGACTTGCAACAAGCCAACGTGTTTACCATCCAAATTATTCGTTCTAAGTGCAGTTTACACGAATGTCCACTTTCTCTTAACTTCATTTGTCCCTCACCTGTTTCCATCAGATGAGTTGCGAGATGCTGTAAAAAGTGGAGATTACATGGCTGTTAAACTGGCACTTAATTCCAAAGAGGACTACAATCTGGACCAGGAGGTATGTTCTAATAAACATTTCCCAGCTGTGTTTTATTTCCTGGCTAGTTTGTGCCCTACTTCAATACATTTTAGGTTTTTATGTATCTCAAGACCCTGGGCACTTAAATCCAAGACACAAATGCATTTAAAAAATTCCACAGCTTGCACCTTGGTTGGCCCCAGGAGTGTGTTTGTGTGTGTGTGTGTGTGTGTGTGTTTGTGTTTTGAAAGGGAATGCTGTTATTAAAAATGTATATGTATTCAGTTATTCATTCAGTTGGTGACTGTGGTCCATCACACTATGTCTGTCACATATGACACTTATAGAAATGAATATTTTCTCTATAGTTGCCCTAGTTACAAATGCATAATTAGCATTGCATCAGAATTACATTTTGTTTTGCGAAAGAAAAACCATTGTTTTCAATAAATGGAAAATGGAAATGTTCAAAGCGTATTTGACACAATGTTTTATATATCAACTAATATTCGCTTTGTTGAGCACAATATTTACCCTTACTAAAATATCAAAAAGATATTTATTATGACCTGTAACTTCTACCTTTAAACCATTAGTTTTCCCTGTCTGTTACAATAATAACGTTCCATCTGATATTTGGAATGTTTTAGTGAATCTGCTCTAGTAAAGGCAGTAAAGGAAAATATTGATGAGAAAACATGAAGAAAAAAAAAAAGGCTCATCCTATCGCGTTCAAAGCATCGCTTTTAGCTGGAAGAACAATTTTGTTTTTCGTATAGTGCTCCAAGTAATCTTTTCTTCAAGATCTACATCCAAAGACTTTACTTTTAATGTCTGCCGCTGGTCCAAGAAGGGGTTTTTTTTAACTCCAAAGCACCTTCTGCAACAAAACCAGGTAAGCATGTGGTCTCAAATGTTGCTAAACTTAAATATGACTTGCTAAGAAATGTTAGTGTAATACTATGTAAGTATAATGTAGAAGATTTCTTCATAGCATAACCTACACTGTTGTAATTCAGTAGGGTTTTAAAGCTGAATTATTCTTGAATTATCTATGTTACACACTTTCGGCCTGAACTACTGTGGATGTGATTAAATTAACTGTTATTGCTAGGTATTTTCAGCAAGCTCAGGAGCATTTTTATGTAATTTCCCATGTTATTTCAAGGCTCAGTAGGACAGAGATCCATTATAATTGTATATAAATATAAATTATTAGCAGTGTTATGTGTGAATGTTTGTTCACATTTTGAATAGAAAAACTTTGAAGTTGTATGTTATGTGGTTAAAATCTCAGTGCATGCATGATTTTGTCTAAAATGGATCTTTAAAGTTGTGAAAACTTAGACCTTACATTCATTAATTGCTATATAAGTTGTAATGTGTGCACCTTAGAGACTGTGATATCTTTTTACATTGCAGTGAACAATCCAGTGATTGAAGACAACCGAAGACATGAAGCACTTGGACACGATGAACCCTTTAAAACAGGTACATAATGTATGCTTTCAGAATATGTATCATCACATTACCATACCACAATGTGCGCAGCATGCACCTCTAGCCACCATTTATTGCATTTTCTTTTAAATCAATCATTTAAGAGCATAAATGACAAAATGCATAGTCACTGTTATTATATGAATGGCTGGACGTGGTATTAACATATTTTACTTTTGTACCTGGCCTGGTTTTGAAGGCATGATGTGTTATATTACCGAGAGCTCTGTAAAAATACATTTTGGCTGAGCAAACCAGTATCTTTAATAATTTTTTAATTTCAAACCAGGGATGTAGGTCTAGTGTAGTGCACATTCTGTTTTCTTCATGTAGCATTTCATCAAACACCCCATTACTACATATACTTGGTTAGATATTTATGATGTCAAAACGTTGCTTGATCCAATAAAGCCATTAACTATACTTGAATGGGTCACATGTGGTTTTTGTACTTGAGACTTGAGGAGTCAGGGGGGGTTTGTTACTGAAGCTTGGGCCATCACATTTGACTCTTGTTTGAATGAGCCTGGATCTTGGTTGGGGGCATTGCCAAGGTGCTGATGTGCTAAAACAGGAGTATAAGAATATATGAATGCTTTCAAACGTCAGAACCATTTATCTTCCAAAATTAAAAACAAATTTAAGCATCCTCTACTACATTGTTTTCCAAAGTGTGTGTTTTAGGTTTACCAAAATTATTCATGGGATCTGATTTGGCTGTGAGTCTTACATATACTTGTTCTTTTACAGGCGTGTACTATTGGTGAGAAGAAGTCATTTGAAGGAGAGAGGAACTTGATTGAAGAGAGAAGTTCGAATGATGCTCTTAGATTGACTTCTAACACTGACAGTGCAAGAAATGAAGCGGGTACTGCAAAAGAAAATATCCCAAAACATTCGGATGATCAAAAAAATGATGAGGATATTACTGAATCAGAAAACGCATCATTCGGTTCACCTACCAAGCAGAAAAGTCGAGGAAAGGAAGACCAAATGGAAGAAGACAACGAGACATCAAATGACACAATGGGGGGTTTGTCAAGTAAAAATTGTTTAAATTGTGATCATTCAGATCAAGTGCTGTCAAATAAACAAAACTGTCCTAAGCAAGCAATTGACTCAGGCGACGAGGCAGGAGATGTAGGGGCAGGTATTACAGATATGGTTCTGTCTGTGTCAAGTACGAAAGAAATGGTTAAAAGATTACGGCGCCGCACAAAAACTGTGGAAAAGAGAGAACCAACAAGATCAAGTCTAAGGACTTGTAAGAAAGTGCGTCAAACGACACCTCACATAGAAGAGAAGAAAGAGTCGTGCAAGAAACACTTCTGTTTATACTGCAAAATGGCTTTCACTCAACTTGCAAAGCATTTGGAAAGGAAACATGGGGAGGAAACGGATGTTGCCCATGCAATACACTTTCCAAAAGGTTCCAAAGTCAGACAGACATTGCTTGATCAAATTCGTAATAGAGGAGATTATGAACATAATTGCCAAGTTCTTAAAAGTGGCAAGGGGGAAATTGTGACCAAGAAACAGGTCAAGAAACCCAGCATATCTGTTCGTGACTTCCTACCTTGCCAGCATTGTTTTGCATTTTATCGCAAAACTGATTTATGGAGACACGAAAGGTCATGTAAGGCTAGAAAAGGAGATGAAAAATCTTCTGAGAAGACAAAAAGATCGAGAGGTCACAGTGCTGCCTCCCGGCTGCTTCCAATGTCAGAGTTCTTAACCGGAGGCTGTGAGGAAATAATTCACATCATGCATCAAGATGACATCTCAAGGCATATCAGAAATGACCCTCTTATTTGTAAATATGGCAATGCATTGTCTGTTAAATATGAGCATGACAAGTCTCAGTTTGCTTACATTGCACAAAAAATGAGGGAACTGGGTAGATTTGTGCTTGCCGTAAATGAGCTGGACAGAAGTGTAAAGTACTTGCATGAAATATGTCTACCATCTAGATTTGAATTAGCTGTTCAAGGGGTCAAAAGGATCAGTGGATTTGACCCCAGTTCCAGTAAGTTTAAAAGCATTTCCCTTGTCACGAAGATTGGATACTCTTTGAAACGGGCTGCAGAAATCGCTTTTGGTGAGAGTCGCATGACGGAGGACCGTGAATCAGAAAGTGAAGTGAAAAAATTCATACAACTTCTTGACACAAAATGGAATGAGTGTTTTTCTCGCAAAACGCTTGCCTCCTCTCTAAAGCAAGAAGTCAAGAAAGTTGAACTGGACAAATCAACTGTGACAGAAGACTTGATGAAACTTCACAGGTTTATCACAGAGGAAGGAGATGAGGCCAGAAAGGAGCTGAAAGAAAGTCCTAGTTTGTCAACATGGAAAAAGCTCAGTGAAGCAACTTTAGCTGATGTCTGTTTGTTCAACAGAGGAAGAGTAGGAAATATTGGTAGACTGCTTTTGCAAACTTACATTCAGAGAAAAAGCAAAGGAATATTTGTGCCCTCAGCAGATCAAATAAGGAAAAGCACAAAATTGGAGCTGGAACTTGGTTCCACCTTGACCAGGTTGGAACTAGAAGGTCAGTATGGAAGGAACATGCTGGTTCTTTTAACAGAACGCATGGTTTTGTCTATTGACTTGCTTGTTGAAAATAGAGAACAAGCAGGTGTGTCAAAAACGAACCCATACCTTTTTGCGCGTACTGAAGGGCCATCCTTCATCCGAGCGTTGGATTGTTTCCGACGGGCTGCAATGGAATGTGGAGTTAAAAACCCAGAAGCGCTTCTTTCCTCGTCATTAAGAGAGCAAATCGCCAGCTGCTGGCAGCTAATGAGCCTTAGTGAATATGAACTGGATCAATTGGCCAAGTTGTTGGGAAAGAGCAGCCAGGAATGTTATAGGCTCTTAAAAAATGCATCCCAACTAGAGGAAGTGAGCAAACAGCTGCTCAAGATGGATCGAACGCTGCCATCACTTCCAGTCAGCAGTGCAAAAGATGGTAAGTAGCTTTTTGTTCTACCCAAATATAGTTGATATCTGCCCTGAGTTAATTTACTTTGTTCTTGAGCTTGTTATTCTAGTACAGGATCTTGATCAGACATTTTACCAGGATTAATGAAGCAAAAACTGCATTTTAAATTGAATAAATGTTTTATCTGTTGTGTAGCAATGATTTTCAATATTTGTCATTCTAGGAAATGCACAGAAGCCTGCTTTAAAAAGAAGACCTTGGAGTGAGAATGAGCAGGCTGCAGTGAAGCGTTACTTGAGTGACTTTATCACAAGGATGAAGGTTCCGGGCAAGAAGGAGTGCAATGCTTGCATAGCTGCTGAGCCAGATCTCGGAGGAAGATCTTGGACAGATGTTAAAAACTATGTACACAACACATTACAGACAATACGTAGGAGAAATAACATGCAGAAGTCTGAGGGGAACATAAATGTTTTGAATCCAAAGAGATCAAAAGCTGGAGTCCAAACCACAAAAACAACTTTAGGAGACACAAGCACTGTGTGTACTATGACAGCAGTCGACCCAGATAACTTGAGAGAAAGTTCAAGTTGTTGCATGACAATGCCGCCGCCACCTCCAGCAGCCAACTTGGGAGATGCATCGCCATTCTGCCAAGAGATGACTTCAAGTTACGCATCCTTGTGCTCGACTAGTACAGATATGGTCCATACAAGTCAGCCATTGATTTCTACTTTCACACCATTGAATGCTACTGATACGCAGGTTGTTCCTACATTTACCCCACACAACACTACAAATGCCCTAATGCCTCCTCCATACACTTCAGAAAACAGCAGAATTATCCCATTGTCTCCTTCATATACACAGAATGCTACAAACATGCCACCTCCGTCTGTGTATGTACCACAGGACACTATAACGTCACCAATGATTCCTTCGTTTACCTCTCTTAATACTCCTAGTACCTCAATGGTTCCTACATTCACACAATTAAATACTATAAGTTCTCCAATGGTTAATCCATTCTCAACACTTAATGATGGAAGTAGGCCTATTATGTCTTCATTTACACCTCTAAATCATTCAAATTCACCACCTTACCCCTTAAGCCCACCTAGAGGCCCTGCAGCTGCACAGGTTGTCCCAACAATCCACGGACCTAGTCTTTCTGACAGAGGTCCAGTGGTACCTGAAAACAAACCTGTGTCCTCTGCAGGAAAACGAGTCAATCCAGCTGTCAAGCCTCAAAAGAGAAACAAAAGGTTGTGGAGTGAGGAAGAACAGGCAGCAGTGAGGCGTCAGCTTGGAGACTTCTGTAAGCTGGTAAAAGTGCCAGGCAAAAAGGACTGTGATGCGTGTTTAGCTGCTGAACCTGCCTTAAGCAGCAGAACATGGAGGGAGGTCAAATATTTTGTACATAATTCTATCCAGTCACTCAAAAGAAGAGGTCATACTGTCGCATCCAAACAAAGTGGAGGACAAGATCCAGAGACTCATAATTCAAACTCTGAGTGGGATGGTCCTGTTTACCTGTCCCTGTAAATATTAGTTATTTGACATGCAGTATAACAATATGTTATCAGCAAGGTCTTAGATGTGAGAGGGCTATCACTTTACCTCAATTTCTATAAGTTATACAAATTAAACTGATGGAAATTAGTGTAACATACCATCATTCAGTCTTGGTCTCACTAGCCACAAGATATTTACCGGTATAGGCAGCCCTTTTATTCTTCAAATGAAAGACCCCGGAGACCCCAGATCACATTCAAGTATAAATTAAGCAATCAATTGTACAAATATACACTAAATGGGTGAAATTAAGGATGTTTGTACTGTAGCTTAGGCTTAGAAGAAAATAAGCTTAGAATACATATCCTATCTAACACTATCAGGTTGTCTCTAGGAAATATTCTAATTAAGTTTTTTGATCGTTTAGACGACTTGAACCTCATTTTTGCTTGTAATTTTTCACTAGTGAAATCATCTTTGGGTGACAAGTGGTGCCACCCAAATATGCATTCACGCATTGTAGTTGTAAAAATGATAACACCAAGAGTTGTTTGGAAATCCCACCTCCACTAGGAACAGGGCAGCCTATTTTAGAGCAAAGATGGCCTCTGACTGTGCGTTTACAGGGGGATTTTTACTGGTCTTTGACATGTACTTTATGCATCTGTCTTACTGCCTGTACCGATTTTCGTAGCATTTTTTTAATGTGTTTTGGTGATTAGAAATCGAAAGCCTACCAGCAAATCTTTGCAGTGAATCCATCCAGCGTGATAGATTTTCTTTGCCGTGTACCCAAAGAAGCCCTGGTGTACTATATTCCTGCTTTAGCCAGTAGCATATATTGTAGATAGCTTGCAGCAGTAATGATATACCTTCCTTGCTGATATTAGAGAATTAGGAGCTGTGTGTATATCTATAGCTGAAATATAAAAAGCACTTTCTTTCTTTGAAGATCTACTTAATACTTATCTATTATTAACATTGTTTTCTTTATCTTTAACAATCTGCCTAAAAGGTGTGTTGTATTTTTGTATACCCATAAAGTGACTGTGTATAGCATTTTTAGTATATAATTGTATTCAGTGTACTCTGATTTTAGTTAAAATACACTACAGTCGACTCATTTACATTACTTTATAGTATGGTTTTATTTTCTTGATTCTTATAACATTAATATCCAGTTGCCAAGAACAAATTGGCTCATGGTTGAGTTGCTGTCGTTCCCACTGGCTTCCACTTTGTCATAATACCTGCAGAAGCAGTCTGCATGCCTAGGTGCTTGTTTCTATACACTTGTGGGCTTGGAATCAATAGGAATATTTGGATTGGTAACTAAATACTTTTGGCAATATAATGTATGCATAAATTGTCTACCAGACATTAAACAGAGGATGAGGGTGTTTGTGTTTGTTTACGGTTTAAAAGTATATTTCCTGTTTCATTTCAAGGAAGAATTTGTGGCTTGGGTAGTTTAGCCTAGAGTTATGGATAAGGGATTGGGGAGTATTGACTGAACAAACTACGGAAGAGGATTAGGGCCACTGGGGGAAAAAAAAAGAAGAATTCTGACTTTTTTCTTTTCTTTTCTGATTTTGATTTTTTTCTTTTTTCTTTTTTCTTTTTTTTTACAGTGGCCATAATCCTCTTCCGTAACAAAGTGATCACATTTCAGTTAGAAAAAAAAAATTATGAAGCACTTAATTGTGTTCATTGTGTTGCTTCTTTCAGACTGGACATTCAAAAGGAGTCGTGGTGTTGATGTTGTGTTATTTAGGTCAGTCAGTTTTGTAGATGCCATAGACAGGACATTTGCAAAGAAAATTTAATGTTGAGTTATTTTTACCAGGAAATATTCAAAGACTGGACAGCATTGTTGCTCTCATTCATATTTAAAAGCTTTTCTGTTAACATCAATAGTAGCTGTAGTGAACCGGTTTCAAGAAACCAGTGTTTGCCCTTTCATACCAAAGCTATTAGTGTTGGATATACTTAAGACTGACTGCGATGGGTTAGATAGCCCATGTCCATGTGATTTTTATCAGGCCTTTCCTGTGTTGTTGCCTCCTTATTAAAAAGGTTCCATCTGTGTTACAGTGTATACCAGTAGTTACATATACAACTGTATTTGGAAGGTGAATCTGTGGATGGTATACAAATGATTTTTCAGACACTACCATTGTTGTTTAATGTTTCAAAACAAATAATTTTCCCTGCGTAGAAGTTACATTGTTTTTATTGCTGTTGTATAAGCACTTTATGTATTAGTCTTCATAATGCCTTCAGTTAATACTTCATATCAAAACTCTGCTTGTACAATAAAATGCTTCTTGGCTTAAAATTTGAAAACTGGTGACAAGTGTTCAGTGATTTCCCATTTAGTGGGTGAAGGTTTGCAGCTGTATTGATTTGATAAACAAGACTAGTTTATACTCGTGCAAACCGTGAAACTGTACTTGGTCACATATTTTGATGTTTAAAGTGGATGTGCAAACATGTTACACATGTTCAGTATCTTCAGTGTTACTAAACAGTGTTAAAATAGCTGAAACTCCAGGAAATCTCAAGGTGCATGCATTTGTCATAAAGCACAGTATTAAAATGCTGATTTGATGATGAAGTTACCAAAAAAAATAAAATAAATCACAACAAAGTAAACACAATTCATTCTCACAAGCAAATTACACTTGTGCACATTTGCACAAGCAGCAGACGAGCCCAGATATGGTTTAAAAGAATTTATTGTCTGCGCAAAAGTAATGGTATAAAACATTTCATCCACTAATATATTGTAATGGCAAGTCATCGTATTGTTAGAACCTCAAGGCTACTTTTGTAAACGGGCTGCATTAATTGTTTTCTAAATACATTTTTTTTTATATTAAATATTGATTATTTTTGTCTTATTGTTGTCATGTAAATACGGTTCTCGCTATCCTTTTTACAAGTATTTTTTGTTTATTGTTTAGTTTTTTAATATTGAGACTATAAGTACATTTAAAAAATATTTCCATTTCTAACCCATATTTTTGAAAGTCCTTCAAGTAAATATATCACTAATACTATATTAGCTTTAGTTTTGCACAAGGAGGTATTGATATTAAACCTGCGCACTGAGAAGCAGGTCATTAATCAGTACATTGTCATCTTCAAAAGGTTCCCGAGTTGTGCCACTGTAAGGTCATCCATTGTTTAAGGTAGTCATGTTAGGAAGCCTTGAGCTGAGCTGTTTTGTCAGCTAGCTTGGTGTTTTAAAACTGGACATATCAAGGAAGGGGTGAATCAGACTGAAACCAAGGGACACATCACTACGTATGCCGTGGACTCCTGCCGTGGACTCCTCTCTAACTCTAATAAGACCAACATGTACTTGGGATTGGGCCTGTAAAGTTGTTATTAAAGTATTTACAAACGTCACGTAGTGAGAGAAGCCTACGTACAATTATGTTTTTCAACCAAGCCTGTGTTTTAAAAAGTTTGTGGCATATGGTGAATACCTAACTGAAACTTACAGAATATACTGGTTAGTACTTTAAGTCATGATTGGTGAGTATATAGAAGGGATGTGATCATAACTTATTTATTATAGGAATAATGATTTCATTGTTTGCAAATGGAGCATTGTACAAGGAGCTTCATGTCACAGTGTTGTGTACGAAACTTGTCCAGAAAACTGCACATGATAATTCCCTTTTTAGGCATTTCCACACAGTGCAATGTGCAGACTATGAACCCGACTGCAGGTCTGCGAAAAGCTTATTGTTTTACATCTTTGTTTATAGTTCTGTGTCTGTCTGTTTGTGCAGGATGGCAGTTGCATGACCCTCACCATGCTGGCAGCAATAGGGGGGCAGGATGACATCCTCAGGTTACTGATTAAAAAGCGGGTGAGAGTGAATAAACGACAGAAGAACGGCACTACAGCCCTGATGCATGCTGCTGAAAAGGTAACTCTATCGTTTATGTAAGTTAATACTGCAACCTTTAACTATACTGTGCATACAATTTTAATTCCAATTCTCAGTGAAAGCCAAACTAGTCAAAGACACCGAAATAAAAGGCACCTGCCTGTTTTGTTTCATCTTATGAACGCCTGATTCTTGTGTGTCATCCCAGAATTGTTTGACAACTGTTGCAATCCTTCTGGAGGCTGGGGCTTATGTAAATGCTCAGACACTGAGTGGAGAGACGGCACTGATGAAGGTAATGCTACACAAACATTAATGCTTACTTTGGTTTTAATTAATGCAAGATCACAATTTGCACGCAGATTACAAAAGGTCCTGTTTCACGGCAGATTTTCAGTCAGAAATGATATATTAATTTTATATCTTTACCTGTGGTGTACAAGTATGGGGTTTCTTTAGAGAAGTTCATTACGTCCTTCCTTTTAGGCATGCAAAAGAGGGAACGCTGATGTTGTGCGCCTCCTGCTGGAGTATGGAGCTGACTGCAACATCCTGTCCAAACACCAGAACACAGCTATGTACTTCGCCAAGCACAGCAACAACCTGATGGTGTGTGACCTCATCAAGGACCACATCAGCATGTGAGTGCTAACCACATCATAGTTTCATCAGTTTGCTGATGTCGTTGGAGAGGGCATAGTGTGCGGTAATATTTAAAAGAAAGAATGTGCGTTGAAGAGGAGACAAACATTAACTTTGGTTTCTGTCCTCAAAGGGAAAGTCAGTAAATTTTGCCCTGCACTGTAAGAGTAGTACTGAACAGTATTACTATCAGATGCATTTTGGTAACACGTTAAAACTAACTTACGTTGCAGGCTGTCCAGTGTGGCAGAGGACACCATCCGAGCATACTTTGAATCTCGTCTGGTGCTGCTGGAGCCCGTCTTCCCTCTGGCCTGCCACAGGCTCTGTGAGGGTCCAGACTTCTCTATGGATTTTACCTTCAAGTCACAGCCACAACCAGAGGGTAAACCCAAATTTTTTTATGTTTTTACATGACCTGATATGCAAATACATCACCTTATGCTGGGCAGACACTGTGCGATTTTTTTCAGTCGATTCAGCTCCTGCTCAAACTGTACGATTGACTCGCAGGGGTTAGAAGTTCGTAGGTCACGATGCAGGGTCTTGCACTATATGGCCCGATTCTCTGATGCGACCTGAGTGCTCACACTGTGCGTACAGACAACGCGCTGCGCGGCCATGCTACTCCAGCTTTTTCGCGGACGTTTATGTGTTTGCGCGTGCGCAGTGTGTGAAGCTGCGGTGACATCATCATAACTTTGACTACAAAACACAAGAGAATATCCAAAGATGAGGGACCTGTGGGCAAGACAGCTTTACCCCTGCAACAGCTTAGATTAGGGGGTGTCGAGCTCCAGGCCTCGAGGGTTGGTGTCCTGCAGGTTTTAGATCTCACCCTGGGCCAGCACACCTGAATCCAATGATTAGTTCAAGTTCCCTCTGGAGAACTTCAAGAAATGTGGAGGAGGTAATTTAGCCATTAAAATATGCTGTGTTGGATCAAGGACACATCTAAAACCTGCAGGACACCGGCCCTCGAGGCCTGGAGTTCGACACCTGTGCTTAAACTGCTGTTTAGCTGGTACAAAGTGTAATGATGGATTGTGTTTCCGTGCGACAAGCACTGGTTATAGTCCACAATAAAATAATTTGAGGTCGTGGTCAAAGGCCCAACATCCTACCTCCTGCACATCACCTGTCTGGGCCTTCATATGACAAAGGTCTTGACATTACCGCAACGTTTTACAGAGTTGATGAGCAAAAATGGCTTTACATGTCAACGTCATCCCACTAATGTGTTGGCTTTAAATTTTTACTCCAGTCGAACCTTTCTGTAAAGTTTTATCATCCCTCCTCCTTCCAGGTTCAGGTATCCTTCTCTTCATCTTCCACGCCAACTTCCTGAATGAGATCACAGCCAGGCTATGCGGCCCTTGCAGCGTGCACGCCGTGGTGCTCAACGACAAGTTCCAGCTTCCCATTTTCTTGGTTGGTTGAAGAGACGGTTATACGACAGTTGGTTTAAAAACAAAATGTTGCAAGTGATTCATCAGAGTTAAAATTAAGAAATTTGATAAACTATGGAAAAAAAAATCAACAGAACTAAAACTCAAAAACCATTTTAATCCACCTGATTTTCGTTAAATTAAACCTTTTTATATAATTCACAGTGGCGGTTTGTCTAATGTTTACCCTCACTGACTGTCTCTATTTACAGTGTCTTTCACTATTCCTGCTTTGAGCAAATGAACAAGCAGCTCACAGGAGACCATGCAGCCAATGTACTTGACCTCATGAAACCGCTGAAATTTTGGCCTCTGTGCTAATTGTTGCTGATTCTTTTCTACTTTTTCTCTCCAACGTTTTAGGATAGTCACTTCATCTACTCTTTCAGCCCAAATCCAGGCGTCAACAAACTGTTAATTCGCCTTGCAGAGGCGCCAGCAGCCAAGGTGACACACACACACACAGTGAGACACAAACACGTGAAACGTCTTAATCAGGCATACAAGGGTCACTGCTTCTAACCAGCCCATCGTAAAATCTGACTAAATGATTTTGAATCTGGGGAATATTATTTTATTTTTCATCATTTAAAGGAAGAATCATAACCAAATAAATTATTTGTGGTAACTTACAGATTTAGGCATGTCCATTATCTTAAATAACAAAGCATCCATGTTTTAGTGTCAGAGTTGTTGTTGTCAAGCATCTAGAATCCTGTAATGTTCGCTCTGACACTCTGATTTTACCATCTTTAAAAAGAAACTGCATGTGGCTGAGTGGGTTTGTCTTTTTCATTCATGACAGAAGACACTTCATCTTTAAAGATGATACCTGGCACTGTCGGTGTGCTACTCTCACCGGCATTCAATCCAAAGCCAGTTGTCCATGGAACATGTATAAATCTTTAAAGTGGGTCATAGGTATAGTTTAATTGTAAGTAATTTACTAAATTACCCTGATGCTCTGGGTTTTATTTGTAGTTGTGTTCCATTTACTCTCAGTTCATTTCATTGTTATCTGTTGACTTGTTAAATTTCATTATTTCAAGCACAGAATGATTTCTTCAATCTGGATCAGCTATTGTTGAATACCATGTCGGTGATCCATCTAATCTGCTACCAAATTTCTTAACATTGGAAAATCTTTAATAAAACACGGTATTGGTCCCACACCTAACCACAGGCCCAACCTATTTTTACTCCTGGTTTATGTATAGACCCCCCGCACACCCCTCTGTCCTAGTGTCTAACTGCAAATGCGTCATTTTTGACACAGTTTTACAGGCAGGGTTTTCTTCTCAGTGCACATTAAAGATGGAAGTCTGTGAAGTTTGCTTCTAAGCAGCGAGGTTTTCAGATCTCTTCTCCATTTTTTCCCATATCAGCGCCTACATTTTCAAATATAGATGACTCGGTTAATTAGTCCGACGGTGTGTGCTCATGAGCTCTTGATAATGTGGCTCCCTTATTAAATCCAACTGCCAGTCCTTCCCTTTATAATGGCAATAATAATTCTCCCCACAGCAGAGAGTGTAGAAATGCTGACACAGCCTTCATAGAAAGGAGTTCCTATGCATGCTCAACAAAGTTATAAAAGATGTAAAAGCTTCATTAACAAAAACAGGCACAATCTAAGTTTGCATGCCTTTTTTAGGGACTGTTTTCTTCCTGTTTCATCTTTCTGTGCCCTCACTGTCAGTGGAGAAACACGTCGGTGTAACCTTGAGGTTGTTTTTGATGTGTTTTAGTAGTTTTTGGGCAAAAAAGTAACATCATAGTATTTTTCAATAGGATATCCTCACTGCTTTTTTCCATGTTAATAAAATATAGAATATCATCAGCTTTACTTTTGTATTTTGTCTAGTCAAAAAAAAAGGAAAACATTTTGCAGCAGAAAACAGGAAATAGTTTAAATTGCCAGTCATCCAATCATAAAGCTGAATTTCTTTTGATAAGTAGAGATGATCCAAAAGTCGAACCATGTCAGCAGCGTTTCCGTCTGATCTTCTCTCCTCAGGTCAAGCTCCTCATCTGCGCGTACAGAGTGCAGCTGCAGTGACACGCTCTCTGATGATAGTGATGTCATACCGAGCTTGGACAACGCATCGCTACACGTGCAGCTGAAATGCTTTACCAAGCGCATTACCCTCTGTTGGATCGTTGTTGTTGTGAGGTGAAATTTAAAGCTGGCTTCCCGAGATGCAAGTGCACGTTGTGGACAGCTCCAGACCAAGCCCGAGGGCGGTGAGGGCCAACATATGCCGCATAAATGTGAGGATCTTAAAGAGACTTGCATAACCTTTAAGCAGTCCGTCCTTTGTGCAAGATGCCATCGCTACGCAGTTATCTGGGTCAGAGAGGCTACCGGAAACTGTTACCGGGGGAGCTTTGAAGACGGACGTCCACCTGTGTCGTGCCTTTCTCCAAGTTCCACCTTCTGTCGGGGTGGATCTGTTAGATATATGTGTTGATTGTGTGTACATGTGAGATGATTGTTTCTTTTCTGGTGAAGAATGTGAAGAGGGGATTTTCAGTCACTGTTTTTGGGGGTTTTTTTCCTGTTTTTTATCATTTTACTTGGACCAATGGAAAGCTTTTTCATGCGTGTTGTTTTTTGGTAACACATTTCTTTATGGATTTTCTTCTCCTTC
>VUQR01023660.1:23275-38864 GCA_015108515.1 Hemichromis elongatus | reverse complement strand
AGCTTCAGATTTTTTCTGATAGAAACTTTTCGTAGTATTTCTTCCATGGTGTGGTAGTAATGTATCCTCGCGATCAAATGTCGTGGCGGGGCGTCATCTTCTGGGGTCGCTCGCAGGGCTCTGTGTGCTTGGTCCAGCAGCGGTTTCATCCAGTTCCAATAGGTCTCGTAGCAGCTTTGCCACAAATTCACTGATGCGCTATCCGTTATCTCTGCCTTCAGGTACCCCGGCTATCCTTATATTGTTCCTCTTTGAACGCCCTTCCAGATCAATGCACTTTTCGGTCAGTTGTTCCATTTTGCTAGAGAGTTGTTTAACTTTTTCTTCTAGTTTCACCACGGAGTTTGAGGTGCTTGTAGCCGATTCTGATAAGTCCTTCAGCTGGGCAGTGTGGTTTTCCATCACGGTTTTCACAGCTGAAATGGCCTCATCATTTTCAGCCCTTAGCATTGCAATTTCCCCACGCAGAGTTTCACAGATGTCCGCTTTCATTTGAGTTACCTTAGCGTCCAAGGAAGCAGTTGCAGATAGCACTTGTTTGTTGCCTTGTGTATACTCCTCGTATGCAAGAATAGCGGGCATGCTAGCTTTAGCACCGTCATTTTCGGCCAAGGTCTCACCAAGGTCGGCCATTTCAGTCGCCACTTGCTTCGGGTTTGTCTTTTTTGGTGGCATTTCGAAAAGAAGTGCACTCTTCACAACCACTGTATTGCTTTTTGAGAAAAAGATGCTTACTTTGATGCTTATCGCAATTTCAACAAATCAGGTGTAGGACCTACTGACACATGCGTCTTCACCCTCTCATAGCCTAACCGGAAGTGCATTGTCCATGTTTTCTACAGTCACTGGTGCAGATCAACACTGGATAAGTGAGGGAGAGAGTATGACCGTGCAGCATTTAAAGCGTGGAAGTACTGACCTTACTTTGAGTTTGATTCCGTAAAAAGTGACAAAAACATTAGCGTCAGCTGTTCACTGCATGGGAAGAAAACTTCTTTTTACAGCGAAAAAACCCTAAACTTCTGAGCAAGCACCAAGTACGCTGCCACAGGAATGTGAAATTCAGAGAAACTCCCGGATCTTTCCACTGACATGACCGCTGCGGCACACCTGCACCATGGTAAACCTCCGCGTGCCCTACTCCTGCTATACAGGTGAAAATAGGACAGCTGAGTCTTTGATTTTATTTAATTTCTGCTGTATTTTACTTGCATCTATTTGAAAGAGAAAGTGTAAACACAAAACACTTTTTTTTACTTTTTGTATTTTATATGCTGGAACATGCAAAAAATAGGTTTGAATGTTAAACAAATTTCTTCTACTCAGAGAATGTTGTTTATAATTAAATTTTTTGCAAAAAGTTAAAAGATTAAAAGAGAATTTTTCATTTGATTACATTTAATATGATGGATTATGAATTGGGCTGAAAGATCTATTGCTTTATAACCTATTCAAATTGTAAATAATGTTTTTAAAAAGTAACTAAGTAACTAATTACCTTTTAAAAAGTAATCAGTAAAGTAACAGGATTACTTTTGAGGGGAAGTAATCAGTAATCTGCTCGATACAATACTGGAACTATTTACAGAACACAACTTCTGACCTTCTGATTTAGTCAATCTAACAATCCACTTTTAGTGATAAGTAAAGAAAGTCACTCCAATGGCTCCTAGCCTTTCTAAACCACTAAATAATAATGTTCACGTTCCATTTTGCTCACAATGACAGCATGCTGATGTTAAGCAAATTTCTTTGCTGGATGAAAAGTCAGTGTACCACCAAGCAATTTACTCCGGGTCTAATAATGTTAAAGCTGTTTAGCTAGTATTCCAGGAATTTCACAAAACACCAGAAATATCCCAAATCTTACAGTTAGAGAGCAAAAAGCATGTGGCTTTATCCTCCTCTGCACCAAATTTCATGCTAAGCCATCCAAAGACTGCTGTGCTGAGATATTTCCATCTGGACCAAAGCAGCGAGCACGATGACTGACAGAGCGCCATAGTCTCAGTGGAGCCAGAGGGAGGTGAACCAACCGACTACACAGCTGCCCTCATGAGTAAATTAGTTTCCTAAAGAAGACAAAAACAAATGTGCAGTGTGATGATGGAAAAAGCACATAATAGAGCTTTATTGTACACCAAGGTAGGAGGAAAGGGTTTTTACACTTTCTACTTGTGTGACTCAGAAGCCTAAACTAACTGCTTTAAACAAGAGCAAAATGAAAATGGCACTTCATTCTTGGCATTATAATGAGAAACATTACTGCTTAAAAAACTTTGAATTTTTCATGAAGCAAAAAGAGCCTCTCCTGTGAGAGTGCAGATGTTACACAATATTATTTATTATTGGAAAAGTGCCTTACTATTAAATTATGTATTATTCACTCCTATTAAGGTATTTGATGGCCCACGTACAGTAGATGCTTCTAGATCCAACTACTTGCATATAAAACATCCAAAACTTTCAAAACAAATTCTGCACATTGTGTCTTGAAACAATCTGAAAAAGGCTTTTTCAAATTTGGTACCTTAGTGGTAACAACTAATCTTTCAGCTGAAGAAAATCTATTTATTTCTTGCATAACATTTATTTAAAATCTACCTTTCAAGCTCAATACAACAGCAAAATATTCAGCAAGTGGAAATATAATAAACAGAGCTATGGGCATCAGTATAGGTAAGAAATGAATGGCTCTTAACCTGAGGGTTAGGCCAGGAAGTGTGCCAAAGTAAGTTAATCTGGAAGGTCCTGACATTAGAAAAGGCATAAACAGAAGAAAAGCCTGCAGCAGGATAAATAACAAAACCTGGAATGCTCCATTTGGACCTCGGGTGGCAGAGAAGGACCACTGTCCTGTCAGAAACCACTGTTTTTGTTCTCTAATCGTTTTGATTCTTGTTTTTGTTTTGTTAAATCACATCCTGTTTTTCTTTGTCTCCCTCCTCTGTCTGTATTTCATGTCTCTGTTACATTCTGTTTGTGTTTGTTGTTTTTATTATAATGACGTTATTTGTTTGTTTTTTGTTTTTTATCTTCTTTTTATTATCATTTTATGTTTAACTCCTCTGCCCTAAATGTTCCAGATGCACTTTATACTTCATGTATACTTAGCGTTGCAAAGATTTTTATTCATAAATGTGATCTAAACACTTTTCTGATTGTCATACCAGTTCAAAAAGTAGATAACAAGAACCAAATTAAGGAAATTAAATAATATACTTTATTTACTGAGGCTTTTGAAAGACCCAAAATATGTCAACCTCTGGGATTAGCAGTGAATTAAAATCAAGTGCTTTGAGTGAATGGAGTAGCATTAACACGTGAGCAGTTAGCCCACCTTTATTTCAAGAATTCAAGTCTGATCTTCACAACACATGTCTACACATGTGTTGTGGGACAAAGAAAGAAGATTTGTTCAGATTTTTTGTCTTCAGAAGAAGAGGTTTTGATTCTTATCAGTCTGGAAAATGTTACAGAACCACTTCTGAAAAGGTTGAACTCAACCAATCACCAGTTAGACGGACCAAGAAAAAAATGAATGAAATTCAACACGGTTGTTATCCTCTCCAGAAAAGGTCAACAGAGATCACTCCAAGAACAAGGTGTGTAATAACTTGACATGTGAAAAAGGATCCCAGGGTAACTTCTGAAAAACTAAAGGCATCTGTTTTTGTGAATGTTGGTGTTCATTAGTCCACAGCCAACACAAGACTGAACAACAATGGTGTGTGTAGGCTACAAAAAGAAAATATTGCATTTAATTATTATTATCAAATCCTCTGAAAAGAAGAACCTTTATCCTCCTAAAGCACAGTCTGTGTGGAAACAGGCTAATAACTTATTCCTCTCTACTGGTGTAGAAAAACAATAAAAGCAAATTAAAAAAAACAAAAGAATTAGCTAACATTTACCAGTAAATTGGCTCCCAAAGATCACTTACCAGACTACATAGCTGCGGTTTGATTAGATTTGATTGTCAGCGCTGAATAAACAGAAAAAAATAATCGTATTTTGTTTCTGATGTTAAATTCTGATTGCCGCAAAGAAATGCTCAAGCATCATTTTCAAAATTGACAGGGAGAAAGCTCTAACTATAGTTTCAGTTGTTACTATGGCATAAAGCATCCAATAAAAAAAATGCCGTCGTTCTTTATATAGCAAAAATAATATCTTTTCATTTTGTGCTTTTAACTAGGACAAATGAAGGAAACTTAAACTTAATGAAATAGTGATTGATGTTTATTTTTGTTTTATAAGTCATAAATAAACAGGTAAATGAACTGTTAAAAATAATCTTCAAATGGCTTTGAATCAGGCCCAGTGTCAAACAATCCCTTGACTACATGCTCAGTATCAGAAGAAAAGCTGACATCTGTATTGTAACTTAGCCTGTTCATGTTAAAACAACCCTTTGTTAATCTCTGTCTGGTACATGTAACCTTACATAATATTTTATTAAAAACCAAGACCGTTCAGTTACATTTTGATCACTCTGCCTGGATTTTGTCTGTGAGTGCAACTGGAGGATCTCAAGTGAGGTGTTTAAAAAAAATACCATAGAAATTTCAGCGCTGTAATCTTTTGATATGTTTTACATTTTCTGCTTTATAATGCGTAATTATAGCAATTAAGTACTTCTAAAATACGTAAAGCTTAGAAATTCTGGTAATAATTAAAAAGGTAAAAGTCTCTCTGTTTTTATGTTTGCAGGCCAAAGATTACTAGGGATAGTATTGTCAGTTGCCCTTAATGTAATTATTTAATGTAGGTCTCAGTAATATTTAATAACGACCGATAAAAGCATCAGCTTAGCTTAATATGAGGGAAAAAATGCACAAATCTCAGTCTGAAGATCAGAGGTTCAGACCTCAGGCTGTTTAGACTGAAACAATTTTGCATGAATTACTTTTAATGCCTCTCATTGTGCCAATGAAGGGTTACAGGTTATTATTTAGAGTTTATCTCTGTCGCGTTCTACCTTTTTTTTTTTAACCTACATGTTGCACCCACACGAGCTGCTCGGCCAGGTAAACCCATGCCACGAAGCTCCCAATGCAACAATGTTAAGTTCGCTCACAGTGACAGTGCTGCCATACTGACGTTGAGCAAGTTTGTCATCTTATTTACAACGAAATGTAAAATAAAGAGTATTAGTAAATTAGTAATGAAGCCATATGCAGGAAAATTTGGGGAGAGTCAGTTACTCAGTGAATTACCTGTTTAGACTTTTATCAGTTATGTTTTCAGTTAACTGTCAGTACATTAAATACGATTCAGTGTGATGTCTTATTATTATTCTTGTGGCGCATGGCGAGCCAAGCTAAAGCAGCTCCTGGCATGTCACTACAAAAGGGCGTCTGATACCTTGCTCTAGCTACATCATACAGCCATCAGTGACCTGTACGTGGCTTCTAATGGGATTAATTAGGATGAGATAATGACTGTTGTGAGCCCCCCAAAAAAATGCCCATAGAGCTAAATAGAGTCAATTAGTAAATGACCTATCATTACCAGCACAGATCCTGCTTTTGATAACAGGAGGTCTTTTGTTTCTGGGGGACTTTTTGTTGTTTTGGGGAGCATCGACAATTTTGATGGTAGTCTTTGTTCCTCCGCAAAGATTAAAAGCCTTAGTAGAAAAAAATCGTCTCAGTGCTTTTTGTTTGCACATCTTTATAACTCGTTGTCAGGCTGCAAGATTACTAAAGAAAAAGCTGCTTACAAAATGTCTTGAAAGAGTGGTGGAATATGTGTAAAGAAACAGCCGATTACATTTGGATGTGCAGAGTATTTTCTTTCTATGCTGTGTGGCATTGGCCTTGCTGGAGGACCACACTTTTCAAGCACTTTTTTGTGGCAACGTTGTTCCTTCTGCCTGGATGAATCACAACCCTGCACTACACACAACCCTTAATAATATCCTCGTTAGGCAATTTATGCCACACATGTTTTACCAGACAACTTCAGAGAAAGAGGTAAGCTCTGTAGCACCCTATGCATTAGTCAAATAAATATAGCACATCAATTTTTTGCTCTTTATATTACTAGAAAACAGATGAATATTCATTAAGAAGCCCAATATAGGTGAAACTGCCTAGCTCATACCTGAGCATAGCAGTATTAGCTGTGTGATAAACAACTTCACTATTTGATAAATAATCCAGGAGAAACAGAGGATCCCGACAGAGCCATGAAAGTTTTATGCCCTACGCTGCAGAGGCCCTTTCTCTCCCAGAATACCAGACATAACTCGAGGAGCCAGGAGAATCTCAATATTTCTCCATTTCTTTCCACCTTTTCTTTCCCCTTTACCATTTCTGTCTCTTCAAATCTCTCTAAAATGCTTCTTGGCTGGATCAATTTTTAGTATTTGCAATCAGAGAAATGTTTTGGGGTTTTTTCCCACCCATACTTGGGGAAAAATATAAATATTCCCCTCTGTTCACCAACAGGTTGTTGTTCACCCACACAGCATGTCTCTGAATAGTTCTTCCCTACAGCCAACTAGTTAATCAAGATGCTATTTCTAAAGCATGGGTGTCTGATGCAAAGGAAGTAGTACAGTTAATTGTCCAGAAAAACAAAACAGTAGGTTCTGAAGGGTATTTAATAGGCTGGACTGCTATTTTTTATCCAAATGACAGATTGTGTGACCATCTGGACAAAATAAAACAGACGTCAAAGATCCATCATTTTACTGTCTTATTACTTATTCTACCAAAAACTCATTGTGGCTGTCTGTAAGCATTATTCTGTCCCTGTTCAGTCACGTTAAGCTACTTCATCTGATCAAACCCTTATTTGCTTTGGTAATAAGTGAAGTCTATATTGTTTTATTTCTTTTATTTCTGTTTTGTCTTATCTTACATATTGTTGTTACACTTTAAAAAATGTCATAAAGGCTTAAAGCACCTGTCTTGTGTAAAGAGCATCATTGTATTTGAAACTTGGAACTTGTTCAGAGAGATTTAATCACCACTAAAGGTGTAACAATTATTTAATGAATTGCTTAGCTGAGAAAAAAAGTAAATCAATCTGAACCTTTAGCCAACTGACTGATTCAGAACAAAGAATGTAGCTTGCTGCATTTCTGTTTTATATAGCTGCAAACTAAATGTTTTGTGGATTTAATTTTTTTTTTCTGAAGAACATGACTACAGTGGACTTACAGATCAAAAATAATAATTGGTCATCATTTGAGCTCACAGTTAAGATATGATTATAAAATATATGGAGCATCTTCCATCCAGCTGAGGCTTCAGAATAGTAGTACATTGCTGATATTCGGTGGTATTAAGAGGTCAAACTGGTTGTAAATGCTGTCCCAAAGCTTTCTGTAATTGGCTTCCTCAATTTCCCATGTATTACAATAACATATTTAACATTGGTTTTATAGGTACTTGTGTAAGACAAAGAAATCAGACGGAAACAGACAGAAGCCTCTCGTCATAGATTGAATTCATGTTGATATTACAGAGAGGACAGTAAGCGAGTGAAGGAAGAGGAACAAAAAAGGTTGGAGGTTCATTCAGTTCCCGTTTCAGGCAGTGAAACGAGAGTTGTTGGCATTTCAATGGTAATTTTGTTTCAGTTGTCTATAGCTGTCGTCTCACTGGCTTTATTATTAGAATAGAATAGAATAGCTTTTTATTGTCGCTGTTACAAGAACAGTGAAAGGCAGTTTGGAGTGTGTGTGGAGTACACAATAGCGTAAGTATTTACACAATAACAGACAAATTTACATTTACACATTATTAATCTGTCCTCAGTTCCATCGTGTAAAATCTCAGGGTGCCTTCACTTTAAATGCTGTTTACAACAGTGGTCTTTGCATGTTTTGGCTCCAAGTTGAATCCAGGAACTTTGGCTGTATGGTAAACACAAAGGGACCACATGGAATGCTTTCTTGAAATATTTTGTATACAAGGCGACAATGTTGCCGTAAGTTTGTGTGTTGGTGTGTGTGTTATTCCACCATTATGGAGCTCCAAAGGGCCACCAAAACTGCTTGTTCCACACACCGTGAGTCAACCTGGATACTGTGATTAGCAACACATGTTCCACCTCATCCAAGTCCTTTCACGCTTTGCTGCACATAAAGGAGCCAAACATGGTCTGTTTGCACAAGATTTTCAAACTCTCCAAGCATGATGTTTGTGTTGCCTATAAATTGAAGAGTCCAGTGCATTGTCAAAGGATGTTTGGGTGAGTTTCCACTTTTCTTTGAACCTGATATAAAAACAAAGAAGAGCCAAGACTAGGGCCCAAGTGTGTTGAGGTTACTTCAGCCTTAGGGCATATGCATTTCAAATTTCATATGCATTTCAAATTAGTAAGCTCATCCACATGCTTGAAAGTTTTTGCTGGGTGTTTTTAACAGCACCAGCATCAACATCCACTTACACCACACCACACCGATTTCACTGATTTGTCAAAATCAGCACTTGATTCTGATTTTCTCATTATTATATATAATTTTAATTAGCATATTGTAATGTTGTAGTTGTTGTTATCGAACCTCCCAGAAAGCTGATTTTCTTCAGCTCGATGATGCATTTTTCATCCACTACATGGAGATGAAACATCAGAAGAAGAAGAAGCTCTTGTTTCAGGTGTGATTTGGCAAATATTTCATGGTCAAGATCAGAGTGATCATTACTATATTTTGCATGTTATATCCAAGTAAGACTGCCTCTTCTGAAATGGAATTATCAGGTTACTTTTCAGGTGCTTCAACATTGTTAACAGGGAATACTGTGGATCATCCCTTTCACCTTATTTTCACAACACATAGCCTCTAAGTCGTGCAGAAAACAAATACAAATTGGATTGCTTTTGTTGTTTTTGTCTTGTATGCTCTGAGATCACAGGTAATCCACTACGGCATGATCCCAGATTCTTCCCTGGTTTCCTTGATTTTTTAATTATATTTTATGCTATAAAGATGGAAAATGTGTAAAATCTTTCTTTCTTTGAGTTGTTTTCTCAAATCTTTGAATTCTTTCACAGACTGTTTCTTTTCTACCAAATCACAATTATAATGACCTGCTGTTGTCACATTAATTTGTTCTTTTTTCCTTAAAAATAAATAACTAAATAAATAAACAGACGGTCAGAGAGAAAGAAGACAAGCTGGGAGGGAGGAAGGACGATGCTAAAGCAGTTGTTCTTGGACTACATGAAGGATCGGCATGAGAAACCCAACGCCGTGCTGAGACATTTTGAGCATGTTGAATGTGGAAAAAGTCATGAATAACCCCAGCCAGCATCACAAGCCAGGTGTTGAACTTCTGTTTTAAAATGGTTGCTTTACAAACGTAACAAAAACTAACACAATGCAATATGCAGTACATAAATGGACTAGTATTTATGTAGCAATTTTCCACTCTGAGTGCTCAGACTGCTTTTCTCCGGCAATGTATATATTTCCCAGTATGGTCTGGGACCTATTACTGCTTTATTACACAGTGTTTAAGGTGACTGTGATTTCGTTCAGTTTAGCCTCGTTCTCAACAAAGCTGGGTGCTTCTAACAGTATGTAATCTTTGGATCTATTGACTGATATTCCATGAAGAATGAAATGTTTTAACTTTCGTTCTCAGCACAGAATCTATTTATTGAGGTTATTTTTTCAAGCAGAAGAAAAAGTATTAAAAATACTTAAAATATTTTGTTGTGGCGATGTCATGCTGGTGGAAAGAACATTGCAAAACTCTGTGTACTTCCTCTTAATGTCTATTTTTATACAGATCTGCAGGACAGAATTGTGGGAGACCAAAGAATGAGTTTTTGCTCTTTCTAACACTCTCTTACCCTTTGTAAGCAACATTATATCAGTGTTTTCCTGTTTTATGATTAACTATGTTCATTGAATTAAAAAGGTGTTTAATGATTTCATTAACTAAAAGAAACAAAAGGGCAGTTTGATAGGGAATATTTAAGATGCAGATCTACCAAGATTATTTTATATTTTATCCTTTTTTAATGTAATAAATTCAACACTTGCACTTACATACACTACTGCCAGAATGTTTAAAGGTTTATATTCTGTTCTCACATGAGTAGAGACAGAAAGACTCAGAAAGACTGATGATACTTGCCTGCAACTCAAATAAACATGACAAGTAACACAGAAATAGTTTGAATGTCAGTGACAGAAAACAAAATTCATGTATCTTGGCTCTTGACGGCAGTAACTGCAAGTAGAGATGTTTTTACTAGTTCAGGCCGGCAGTGTGACTCTAGGGATGAAAATGTCGGTTCACCTCTTTGGTAATGATTGAAATATTTCATCAGCTATTAGAGGGAATGTCATGAATGTTTGTAAAGACGTTGCCCAGAAGACGGAAGTGAGCGTTTGCTGCTGTCTTAACTTTTCATCTATGATTCACGGGATTTTACTCATCAAGTAAAAATTCAATTTCACGAGATGGATTTTTAATTTACACGTTTGACTGAAAACAGTTTAGAGCTGTTGGATAGATTGTCAAAAATTATAGCTCGGATAATCGGCGACTCCTCAATATGTGTTACAGTAACTTTTGATCCCTGAGACTAATGGTTCAATACGGATCCGTGTCCCTGATCAAAGACATTTTAACTAAAAAAGGAGGGAATATTAAAGACGGGGCTACAAATTTTATGCCTTGGCATAGGCTTTGACTTTCAAATAAATTTTCGGAAAAATAGTAAATAATACTCACAACACGTACATTTTCACAGTCTCCCAAAAAGACCAGTCTCCACAGAATCTTCTTTGTCGTGATGCAAAAGAACCTATTTACCAAAATGTTGCCTTCATATAAATTTAATCATTAACTGGAGCTAAACAGTATTCATAAATTCTCCCCTTTTGAGTTTGGTATCTAAAAATTGTTGCCTGTGTGCAGACTTTACTAAAGGAGGTCAAACGACTGATGTTAATTTTGCAACTTTGCCTCTAGATGTTTTGCTTTTATGTAAATACAGCCGGATTCACGGCCGTTGTTTTTAACTTATTCATACAATGATTTTCATGAGGCAATTATGAAACAGGGATTTTAGCAGCAGCTTGAAAAAGACATGGAAATGGCTTCTGCTTAACATCTAGTTTTAAAAGGCCACGTTTCACTAAATATTTCATGCGCAATAGAAACAGAAAAGAAATGTAAATCAGAACAGCTTTACTAGTAAATCAGCAAATGCAGCGTACGTAAACAGAGATAGGAGGAGGGAAGCTCTTTAAAACCAGGCCTAAACTGCGCAATAATATCTTTGTAGAGATAGCTACACTTTTATATCTTAAACCAGGCTATCAAATCCAAACATGCAGCTAGTGCATAAAAGACATGCACAAAAAATGGGAATTTTAAAAATTTAATGGATGGATTTATTTACTGTGGGAAAATGGTGCGCCAAATAAAAAGTTCACCTAGGACAGAATTAACTGATACGCGTATATAACTTAAAAAATGATGAAGAGAATTATGCCCACAAACTTCTATAATATTATAAATATTGAAGTATAAATAATAAATAAATATTTAAATATTAATATAAATCTGGAAAAAAATATGGTGGCACTTTATATGAATACAGAGATAAATCCTCTTGGATTAAATGGAATTTCAGTTATATTTACAAACACTGACCAGGCGATGCAAAACAACAGAACAACAATTTGAACCTTTACAGGAGAAAATAATTACACTGAGTAATTTTAGGCAGTGAGTAACCTTAGGTATTTAACAGGAAAGATGAAATAAGTATGCGAAATATGTAATTTTAATATGTTTATCTGTAACAGGGCTGTCTTGCAAATGAGACACTGGGTCTAAACAGGACTACCTGAAGAAATATAAAAGGTTAAATAAAAATAAAGTTAAATAAAGTTTACTGTGAGTCATTTTAAGTAAGAAACAATAATAATTTGGTTTGTAGTGTTGTGTAGTAAGCAGCCTCCGTTTATCTTAGCATCAAAACAAACAATGTGCACACTTCTTTTAGATATTTGGATTTTATTATCGAGGAAACCTTTAATCTTATTGTGCATTATTTTAGCACGTATGACGGATTGTTTTACTAGTCAACTGTACTTTGACAGTACAATTACACGGAATTTGTGTAACTTGCCATATGACGCAAGGACCTTCTAATGAAACAAAAAAATATCGACATGCTGTGAACTTAATACTGTGCATAACTTTAAGTTGAGTTAAGTTGACATTAGATTTAAAGGTGATGAAACAAATAGTTTTATTGCAAGAACATTTTAATGAAGTGGACTATCTGAAAAAGAAGAGAGGGGGATTCACTGTCAAGAAGGACAGTCTGTGTGTGTGTGTGTGTGTCCTTGACTATCAGGCCATCGTGATAAATAAAGGAAAATAAAAAGTATTTGTTTCTGTCCTCCTGTAGTCCTTATCTAAGGGGAACAGAAAGATTATAGAAAGGCTCTTGCATTTGACTTTACTTTGATAAGAAGGAACCTTACACTGACTCTTACACCAGGTGAAAGAGAGCTCTTTTCCCTTATCAGGTGGAAGTGAAAGGCCTTTGGATACACTGGACTCAGAAAGTACAGAGTCACTACCATCTTGCTGCCTGTTCCTTTCTGAGAATGATGAAAAAGATATTTCTGAGTTGCAAAAGAAACCACCATTTAATTTCGGCATTGCAAGGACTACTAATCATCATACCGGTGTGATCGTGTGTAGCAAAGTGGTAAATACAACGTTTATGAAGCACTTTAGGAGAGACCGCAAAAATTATACATTCATTGTGTACTGTGATACGCATAAAACTATCAGTGTTTTTTACAGGCCATATAACTCAGCCACACCAACAAATCTCATCTGTTTCTTTAACCGCAGGCGATGATCAGACTTTTAGGAGGGTTCTGCATTCACAAAGTCATGTACATAGAAATTCACTGGACAACAAACATCGATACTTTGCTATATATGACGTTTTAACTAAGAGTAGTGATTGTTCTAATTTATCTTTGGCTTATGGAAAACTGATTATGTTAAAATCATTTTCATCTCTGCAATAAATCTAGGAGCAACAGAATCTGAGACTAAAACTCTGTAGTCTTCACCACCTATCTACCATGTCTCTTTCTGCCCACTCCATTTGGTCTTTCTCTCACTCTGAGGCAGGATATCACCTGACCTTCTCACTTATTTCCTATGTGTGAGCTGTTTTTTTCCCCCTCCTTTTGTTTCTTACTAGTTCCTGTTTGTGTACACTTGGTCTCTGTGTATTTGTATAACCGACTGCTGCTGCTCTTCCTGCACACTTCAGATTCATCATTTATCAACACCAGCTCTCCCGGATTTTTACTTCAGTATCCACCAGATTTTTCAAACCTGTCAACACACTAGTTATGCAATGGCCAGCTTACAAGTTCAAGAACTCTTTTTACTGGTTGAGATCCAGCTTGTGCTTTTCAGTGCCATAGGTTCACTGCTTCCTCTGCTACCCCCACAGTTCACTCTGCCTACTGTCTGCCACTCAACTTCCTCACATCCCCCTGAGCCTGCCACGCACTTCCAGGAATCACCAGCTCCCCCTCATTTAGACCATCACGCATTTCTTAACTACAAAAAATCTCAATCGAGTCTAACAGTTGAAATCACATCTCTCAGTACACAATATATTTGAGAAAATATGAGAAAAACTAATCTTTACATTATTTTTTGGCCATGTATGTATAACATGTATGAAATTCTCAATATTTAACAAAATAAGAATTATTCTAAATCGTGTTTTACTTCCACTTTAATCTTTGGTTTGCTTTCATCAAGCATCCATGCTATTTTTAATTTTCAATATGTGGGACTCTTTTTGTGCATTACAAGTTAATTTCCATTTTATGGCTCAGTTGTTCTGGAAAAAAATAGCAACCTCCTTTTTACCCGAGGAGAAACTGGTGGATGCACTGAATTTTTTTTACTTTCGTCAGTTCATTGCAAGTAGCTGTGATGACTCAGCCAGTTTTATTGTGGTTATATTCCTAATTCAAAGCAGGGCTACCAAGCAGCTATGCCACCTATGCAGTTAAATTGCCATCCTGCAGCAACATCACTCTTTATGGAGGAATTTCAACATTTCTGTTTCAGTTCTGTGTGGTTCTAGTTGGACTCGCAAGCTCAGTACACAAGGCCGCATGATCATCACTACAGTGTTTTCCACTTTGTAGTGTCACTGTAGCATTAACCTCATTCGAGTAGCACCAACAAGAGAAGGGTTAAAGTAAGATCAGTTTGACAAAATTGGATGAGTAGAGACTGTAGAGTCAACCTAGGGATGTTTTTCTGCTGTATTAATAATAAATGAAGTACATTGCCATATTCATACCTTAAGTTTAGTTTAGTCTTCCTCATCAATCCTCTAACCATAGGTATAGGTTGATTCTATTTATCCAGTTTACAAGATTATTTAATGGTAATTGAATACAAATACTGGGTTGCTGTCTGGACATAAGACTTGGCCTTTGTCACAGATTCTGTTCATAACTTTAATGGACAAAATTTTGAGCCACAGAAAAAAGATGGAGGCTCTCAGATTTAGCTGTGGTGACCTCCAGCTCTTGCTTAGACAGTTTTCAGTCGTGTGTGAACCAGCTGGGATTGGAATTAGCAACAGTAATTCAAGATCTGGTCCACAAGTAAGGTAAAAGTGGAGTAGCTTGGTGCAATGGCTCCAATGATTTATATGCTACACTGCTTTGTTGCAGATACGAGAGAGGTGGGGTTGAACGTAAAGCTGGTCAATCTTATGCTCCTATCCTCACCAGTGCCCATGATCTGTCGACAGTGAACAAAAGAATAAAATTATCTTCAAAATATTCAACTGTGCACTATTATTAGACAACCAAACCTGACTGTTTTTGTACAGTGAGATATTTGGTTATTGTAATAATTGGTAATGGAGCTGTTCCTGATGTTGTGTCGGTGAGGTTTTAACTCAACACTAAAGAGACTGAAATAAAATTATGCTTGAGGGCTCCAAAAAGCTAAATGTACAAAACCACTATCACTATAGTACTTTTCACGTTGAGTCCTTTGTTCTACAATAGAAATAAATTTTTTATATAAACAATGTTTCATTTCTTTTTGAGAACCACTGAAAAAACCCAAACTACTAAATAGCAGATAGCAGATGCCTTTAAAGACCTTTTAATTTTAAAAGAAGATTTTTATTCATTTATTTATTTATTTTTGCTTAAGCCAGTATTTTATTTATGACTTTAGTTTTAATTTATTTTGTTGTGTTTAATTTCTTCTTATTTTTTATTTTTAGACAATATTTCACTCAAGACAGTCAAACCTTTGCAAACATTTGTCATGTCAACTGACTTGTTCTGATAGGAAACCTATCCAACCGCTGTATGCAGTTTTATGAACCAGATACTGTTAACCAAGAGGCAGCCAACTTATTGGCTACAGACTTAACAGCTTCAGATGTCCAAAGCTAAACTAGACTGGTGAGCACCAGAAAATGCGATGGACTCTTTCGTCATTTCAAAGTCACACTTAAATTGAGCAAATGATGTTTCTTTATTTCTTAAAAGAATATTGTAAAAAAAAAAAAAAAAAAAAAA
>VUQR01023660.1:8127-21229 GCA_015108515.1 Hemichromis elongatus | reverse complement strand
ATGCAATACAGTTAAATAAGCTTTTCATTTCATTTCTGAGTATCAGTCTGTCTGGTAATCTGCGCAACTTGCAGTTTCATCTCCAGCTAATTTGTAAATCAAAGTCTCTGTTTCATCTGTCTCTTACATAGGCTCATGGTTTCTTGAAAAGATTCTCTTTCAGAAAACCTCATCCAAATAAGATTTTCACAACTAAAAGCAGTGTGGTGTATAGCAGGCCAGGGACAAAGTGTAAAATGTATCCATTACATAAAAGTCGTAGCAATGTTCATCTTTGAGCAATATGTTGTTAGCCAGAAAAATAAAAGTCTTCACATATCTATTAAGCAGTAAATTTCTTAAATTAAACAGATAAATAACTGAAACATATGTAAACCTATACCCGAGTGGGTGTGGCTCAGGAGGTAGCGCAAGTCGTCTACTAATTGGGAGATTGATGGTTTGACCCCTTGTTGCTCCAGTTTTCATGCCAAAGTATCCTTGGGCAAAATTCTGAACTCAAAGTTGCTCCTGTTGTATTGATCAGTGTGAGTGTGTGAATGTTAGATAGAAAGAAAAAAGAAAATCTTTTTTATTAATGGGTGAATGAGACATGTTGTATAAATCACTTTGAGTGGCCAAGCAGAGTAGAAAAGTGCTATACAAGAACTCCATTTACAATTGACCACTCTTTCCCCCTGCAAAAACCATATGTAAAGAATGTATAAACACTGTAAATATACATATTAAAGTTGTTCATATTTAAGGTTTGTGTTGTCATTTGGGAGACCCGATCAGCCCTCTATAAAGAAGTTGGTGTGCCCTGTGTGTAAAGAGAGAGAGGGTGTTGTAGCTCATTTCCAATTGGCATCATCTCTAAAGCATGCAAGTTGTGTCATTAGGGCAGAACTAAACTGCTGCAAGCTTCAGTAGTTGCTCCGCAATTTAATTCAAAGTGGATTTGAGGTGAATTATGAGTGTCAAACTAGGATTATCATCACAAGACTGGTTCGCCTATTTAAATGTATGCTCAATAATTAATACTCGGGACTGCTTTTAACAGTTTGTCCTAATAGGTCTGAAACAAGGGACTGTAGGACTTATTGAAGTTGCTTGTCTAGATTTTGACCTTCTGGGTTTAAATGTCAATATTTCCTCATATTATCCGGTTAGGTATTTGTGTATAGTATATAATAGGATTTTTTGAAAACTGATTTAGTAACTGTTGAATGAAAAAAATACTGTATATATATATATATTAATCGCATTTAATCGGACAAGAAAATTTGCCCCAAAGGGTTTTAGTGGGTGACAGAATAAAACAATAGAAATGGGCATAAAGTGCAGTTTTTCTACTTAGAAAAATAAAGCAGAAACATAAAAGGTTTTTTGGCCAGCTTCACCTTTAAACTCTGACTAACCTTAGCCAACATTATTTTGTACATTAGGCTAAAACAACGTGATCATGGAACATTTTAGTGCAAAAAATAAAGTCTTTGGAAAAGGGACCTCCACTGCAGTGGGCAGTCTTTCTCTTTAATCAGAATCAGAATCAGATATACTTTATAAATCCCGAAGGAAATTATGGGTTACAGCAGGCAGCATGCTAGTTGGCGCATGCGCACTTACAAAGGAACCTTCCGACCAAACATACACAGACATCACTTAGGGACACAGGTCAGAGGTAGGCTGATAGGAAAAACAGCGAAAATACACAACATGAGGTGAGAGGAGGAGAAAAAAAAACTCCACCCAGACTGAGCTCCTAATGGGAGGACAATTTGAGAACAGAAAAAACACCTCAGCACAAAAAAGCACATAACTGTAAACACATGAACACCATATAACACGTGACAAGCAGTAGGGGTGGGTAAGGGGTGAGATAACTAGGCCGATCTAGACACAGCATCCCGCCTTACAGCCTTCCAGCGCTGGGCCAGACCCGCCATCCGACTCGGCCTTGGAGATAAGCGTACGAAGGAGTTGGGAACAAAGAGTCTAAACACAGTTTGTTATCATGGGAGAAGTTGTTTGTTATGTTTCAGCTCCAGCCTTAGGATCCCAGCTGGTGCCGATGTGGCAGCCAAATGATATAATGGTGAAATAATAGTGTTATTTAGTGCAACCAACTGCATGTCAATTTTTACAGTTGATCTAATGTCCATCACTGGTCTCTCTCATTATCTCTCGCTGGAGAGCTGCGAGCCTCCCCCCGATGTTATCCAGCCTCACCGAGATGTTATCCAATTTGCGCTCACGGGGCATAGACTGAGTGTTCACAACAGCAGCGAACTTCTCCTGGATGTTCTCAAGTTTGGTGGTAAAAATCGTCACGGCAGTCCCCAGTCTTTTCATGATGTCATCCTTATTGCGTCTAATGAGCTCGGTTTGGGAGCCCACGACTCTCTCCACCGTTTTAATCAGCATAGCGGGCAGCATTGTTTGGATTTGAGCAGCCGTCTCCGCTTTCTTTATTCTTCGATAAGCCAGGGCCAAGCCAGCTCCGATCAGCAAGAACCCCGCTATCATGGTTCCGAAAATGTAGATGTCTTCAATGTCCTCAATCAACAGTCCCGCCAGGCACACAATCCTCCAGTTCTGCCACCCATCCATTGTGTAGCTGGCAGGGAACGTCCCTCCAGGACACTGGGGCTCTCCCGAACCCAGGCTTCTCGTTGAGAAGAGGGTGTCAATTGTGTTTAGGGACCAGCTGATCAAATCCATAGTTCCTCTTGTAGGATTTTAGATTTTGACAACAGACTGTGAGACTCTTCCAGGGTAAGGGAGAGAAGTAGACAAGACTAGACAGAGACATAAGAAAGCCAGCAGGAAAGATAAGGGAAGGGAGAGGGAGAAAGTGCAACCGCCTTCATTGAGAGCCAAAAGAAAAGAGGTCTGTAGCGACTGACTCTACAGAAAGTTGACAACCTGTTCGCCTCTGTATTTTTTTTGGCCTACCACATTCTTCATGAGTTTTTGTCATTACCATTTGCGCCCACTTTATTCATAAAACATATTGCAAACACAATCAACTGTTAGTGGTATCGTAAATATAGGCCACAAATATATTGGTCTAACAATAAATATGTTCCGTATTGTTTATTTTTTCTTGGAGTTTTAAGTTTAACCAAAGATACGCCACTTACAAAATCAGTAAACTCAGACAAACTGTGATGTGATGCTGTTTAACACTGTGCTAAATTTCCCATTAAACATTAATGGAACTTTCAGAAGTCACAGCAAAATACAAAATGTCAAACACAGTAATTACTGCTCTGCACTGCAGTGACAGCGATACATGCTGTGTTGCAGTATCTTAGACAGCTGACTCTGAAACCTGCATGAGCTTATTGTTGCAGTTCTCACTTTATGAATTTAATGTGTCTGTTCTTTTATGGTACTATCATACTATGTGTGAATAAAGAGAAAATTTGTAAGGCTTTTTTAGTAAGTAAAACAGACATGTTTATGTCCTCTGGCCTCCTATTTCCACTTAATGGGAGTGCTACATTTTTGTGTCATTATTTCGTCTACTAACAGTCATATTTTCCTCCTCTTCTGTGGTTAATCAGTGTACAGCAATCCAAATTGTATTGTATTTGTTGTGCGGGCACCCTTCATTTACTCATCTTTAATAGTAAGCTTTGTGAACAATATAAAGTTTTTTCACTAAAAAAATTCTGTGTTTGATTGTCAAGAGGATAGTATTTTAAATTGAGCATGTTGCTCATAAAATAGCAGATAGCTTAACCCAAGACCCTGACCACTTACTCCTAAATTATTCAGGGTTTGCCCCTTCATGATTTTCTATTTTTTTCTATATTTGTCACACTTACAAGTTTCAGATAATAAAAAAAATCAAATATTAGACAAAAACAACACACATAAACACAAAATGCAGTTTCTAAATGGTGTTTATTATTAAGGGGGAAGAAAAAATCCAAACCCACATAGCACTGTGTGAAAAGGTGATTGGCCCTATATATAATATAAATTAACTGTTTTGTATCACATTATTTGGAAAGTTGAGTTCAATTCCTCTAGCTCAGGGGTTTCAAATTTCAGGCCTCAGGCCGGTGTCTTACAGGTTTTAGATCTCACCCTGTTTCAACACACCTGAATCAAATGATTAGTTCATTACCAGGCCTCTGAAGAACTAAAGAACATGTTGAGGAGGTCATTTAGCCATTTAAATCAGCTGTGTTGGATCAAGGACACATCTAAAACCTGTGGGACACCAGCCCTCAAGGCCTGGAGTTCGACACCTGTGCTCTAGCTACTCCTAGGCCTTCAGTCCATCCCTCCTATAGCAGTGTAGCCAAGTAGGCAGACACTAAACCAATTCTAAGCAACAAACTTATTAGTTTTCTCTCAGAACAGCTGGTCACATCAGTAGGAACCAGGAACCTTATGGCTTTATTACAGGGACAGAAAAATCCTAAACCAAATGGGTCATAACAGAATTCATACTGCTAGCACAAATCAAAGCAAATGCACTCATCTGGGGAGAAGTTTGTTAGAACTGATGCTGACATGCAAACAACCTGGCATCTCAAATAGGAGAACTTTTGTCAGGGTTCCTAGGTCGTTGACCCAGTGTTTTCACTTTGTTCATGTTAGGTTTATTTGTCACATGTTCACATTTCCTGTTTTGCTGTGCCAGTTACCTTCCTGTGTGTCATTAGTTTAATTAAGTTCAGCTGTGTACTCACCGGTCTCTTGTTATCATCCACAACAGTCTGTGTATTTAAATCCTCAGTTTCCTCTAGTTCATTGTCTTGTCATTGTTGTTGCCATTGTCTATTCCGCATGTGTGTTCCAGTTCGGTTCAGCCAGTCTTTCAGTCAGCCAGCCAGTCAGTCAGTCGTCCGTCTCATGTTCTGTTTATCCTGTCATTCCAATAACCACCCTTATCCTTCACCATGAGTCCTGTGTTTGGGTCCTCTTCCTCACATCCACACAATGAAGCTCTGACACTTTAATATTGTATGACTTTTATGTGTACAGGACAGGTGTAATTTTTGTAAAAAAAAGTGTTACCGTCACTGGCACTTATGTGCTTACAGGAAACCAAGATCCAGGTCAACATTGCCAGAGTATAATGAGGACCACAAAAAACACATCTTCTATATTTTAGGTGAAAAAAGTTAAAAGGGTGATCATTCTCATTTAGTTGAGTCTATAGTCAGTGGTGGTGGTATCCCAGACTGTTTTGCTTTTTGTGTTGACCAATTAGCCTGAATCTTTTGAATCTGTAACTGGAGAAGAAGAAAATTTAATATTCTTTGGTTATTTAGTGATCATATCCTTTTCCTACCCTTTGTTTTGTCATATGCCTAATGTCTTTGCCAAACATATTCAGGCCTAATCTGTGCTACTTTTGGCTCAGTTACAGCAGTGGGAAATGATGTGTGCACAAAATGTAGCCCAAACGCTACATCACACCTGACATATCGGTTATAAGGCAGACCTGTGGCAGAGTTGAAGCAGCAACATTCACCCTGAGCTACCATCATTAGTCAAGGCCCAGAGGAAATTGAAAATTTGGGTCAATCATTTATTGCTATGTAGGTAGAGTTCTGAAGCATGTGTTGCACAAAATATTGTATGAAATATCAAAATAATGAGCAGCTAAATTAATAACCTTAAATAATTATTAGCTGTAGGGCTAGTTTTGATTAAAGTTCATTCAAACAGTTCAGAATGTTAATAAAGGGAAAACATTCTCTAGGAGATCTTTTCTAAGGAAATCTAAACCAACATGTTTATGTAATCAATGACAAATTAATGAGTGCATTTATTGACGTATTTTTATTCTTGATTAAGATTTCTCTGAAAATGTAGCATATAATACCTAGATATTTGGGAGTGATTATGAGACTTTACGAACAGATGGCTGTAGGACAAATAGGCAGCTTTTGGTCTTTCACTGAGCCGTATGTCAAACAGGATGGCATCGTGGCCTCTAAGCACAGGTCCTGCACTTGAACCCAGCATGAGGCGACTGGGGACCATCTGTGTGGAGTTTATATATCATCTTTTTTCCCCCCTATTTAATAGACATAGAATAGTTACTTTTCTCTGTGTATTCGAGTTACAAGCTATTCTAAATCTCAGACTAGTGTCCAACTCTACAAGACTAATACATGTTCGTTGTGGTATAGTATTGTTTGTTCATTTTAGCTTAAAGTTAGGCGGTTGCCAGGCAATGTGATGACATTATATTATATTATATATAATGATATTATAAGTTTTCTGCATTTAAATTAGCTGTTATTGTCATGAAATGAAGATGATACAGTGCTTGTGTTATTGGTGCAAAGCTCTAATACACTAAAAGTTTCTTTGCCTATGAACTCCAGCTATACAATCAAGAGCTGAGAAACTCAAGTTTCACACAGGCACATCTTGAGTTGTGTACACACTGGAAGTGATTCGCTCGTCACCTCTCGATTTGAAGCTGCCAACTGGTTCCTTTCGGACATTGCAGGGTCCAGTTTTCTAGACGGTCCTCTGTTACGTTCCCCTAAACGATCTAGGGGATATGGTAAAAGTAACAAAATGTGTCCGGGATGGAAAAAGGAGACACAAAAGCTAAAGAGACAGACAAGCTGTTTTTAAAGACAGGAAACAACAAACCCCTCAAATTGGTGACTAAACTGAAAACACACCCCTCTCCACAGAGCAGGAGCAAACAGCTAACACAGACACACACACAGAGCTCAGTAGCTGCAAAAACAACACAACTCTCTGACTCCGGAGCTCACCTTTCTCTGGCTGTAAGTACTCTAATTTTCTGATTAGCCTCAGCTAAAAAAAAGAGGGGGGGGGTTGGCACCTAAGGCTGGAGAGATGTTAGGACACACCCACACGAGGTCAAATTCCCAGGAGGCAGTAACACCTTCTAATGCAGCATTGTCAAACACAAGGCCTGTGGGCCAGAATCGGCACACATTGCAAATGCTTTAAATGCTAATGCAGTGGGGGCCCTGAATATTCTTATCCACATCAGATATTATGATATCATTATGTCGCCTAGCAACAATCTACCAACAGGCTAAAATGACCCATTTCTAACATTTACGTACCTTAACACCTTAAACATATCTTACATTGTCTGTTTTGAAATTTCAAGAAATTATTCTTGAAATTCTATAATCAAACCTGATATAATAAACACTATAATATGACATCATCACATTGCCTAGCAAACAATACTGTAGCATGGGCATGTACTAAAAAATATTTAATAAATGGGTAATTTTAGTTACTAGGCACATCATTAACTTTCAGGGGTCTAACTGGAGATTTGCACTTCAATGGGAAATATACGCCGTAGCTAAGTTTTAACTGCAGAAACCTCTGAAACCTTACATGTAACGTGACGTACACGTCCTTAAAAGTGTAACTTCACCCTTTGACCCAGCCTGCAGCTATTTTGAAAGGCCTTTTCAGTACCATCGATTCCGCCTGTCCATCTCCAGCTCCTTTTCGGCCACAGTTTTTGATTTTATCATTGAGAGATTTACAGCCATTCCCTTAATATAAAAAATAATAACCAATATAATTGTCAGCAAATTCCTGGAAGAAGAAACTACTGGAATAGATGTCAGGGTATGGATAAATAAGTGGAAAGAGGACATATAAGTTAGGTTACATCATAGGCTTCACAAAGCTCTAAATCAGGCCTAAAATGTACCTCTGTGCAAAATTGGTTTGCTTAACACTGGATTCCATAAGAGGTGTTTGTGCGCTGTCAGGAAGACAGAGATTTCATATGTTACAATAAGATTATTAAAACAAATCACCAACAGTTTCTGTGTGGTATGAGTTCTTAAACTGACAATGTTGATTTCCCAGCTCTGTGTTTACAGAGCCACTAAGGTTGACTTTGCACAATAGAAAAAACAAAGGTTGTCACACAGCAGTGGTGCACTTGGGAGCTTGTAAGTTTCTCACCTTTTTTTAAAAAATGTTTTTTATGTGCCCTCATGAATCCCTTGTGTGCTTTCAGGAGCACAATGAACAGAGTCTTCTGGGCAGTTCCCAATGATGCATGGTCCTGGGGAAGTGCAGAGGGGAGCTATCTGTAATATGCGATGTGGTGCTGTGATACACCTAAACAAGTCCAAGGTCGTTCATTGGTGATTAAGAGATGCCGTCGGCTGGCGCTCTGGATTCTGTTCAAGGTTTTCTTTAAACTCTTGTGGACTAATGACAAATCGATAAACGAGCAGAGGGATGATTAAACATTCCATCTTTGACTAATGACATTAAGGCCCGCGCTTCTCATAGCATTAACACTCCATACTCTCAGAAATGTGCCTGGCAAATTTATACCTCAAACCAACACGCACAAACATTTTAAGCAGAGCATCTATCTGCGATCACGGCGCACGAGAGGAACAGGGCTAAAGGTTCAGCAGATCAGGCTGCATATAAACGGCACCATCTATTTTCAATTAAAAGATGCCATCGATTCAGCCCTATTGGTATGCATGGGAAAACCGCAGATGAGTGAGGAGTGTTCCTTGTTGTTTTCACAGCAGAGAGGAAAGTAAAGGGCGCCGGAGCAAATCGAGAAGCTTTGTACACGCACGTCTTAACGCAAATTAACCAAATTAGAAATAAATTTGTCATACTCAGGGTGGGGATTCTGGATAAAGGGAGATTAAGGGTAGCAACGCCATAAACAAAGATAATCCCAGTGCTCAATAATGCAACTCACCTCCCTCTCAAAAGATGGAATACATTATTTGCCACTTCTGCAAAAGGAATCACTAGAAGCAGTTTCTCCCACTGAGTGAGTCAATCAGCAGCATCTGGTTCAGTATTTTTATTGTATAAAAAAATAAAAAATATTTAAATTATAGGTGATATAATGAGAAATAATGTAATAAATTCCTTCAATAATGAACTCCTGCCAAACCATTTGGTATTTGGCCTACTCAGACAGTGTTTCTGAAACATTACCAATTTAAATTTCACTGTTTTCTTGTTTCTCTTAAATGTATTCTAGCACTTTGTAGGCACACCATCACTTAGGTGTCAAAAATTTTCCCACCATCTACCTTAATTTTGTGATTCAAGCCATCATCCCCAATCCTAATGTACATTTATTAGTGTCAAGTAATGCTAATAAGCATTTAGGGGGATGTGTGCAGATAAAACATGAATTATTCATTCTGCCAAGGCGGTGTAATGCTTCACCCATCACATTAAACAGGACAGGGTAAGTATGGTTGACAACACAATGCAATTATTAATGTTCTCAATGATTTGCAATGGCAGATTAAGGAGATATATCCCCAAGCTTTTCAGTGTTATCCACATGTTTATCCTCTGTTTGCAAATTGCTATTCATCACACACTAGATGTAAGGACTTAAATGATTACAGAAAGAATAATTATTTAGCTAAAGTAATCTATATTATTTTCTAATTAACAAACAAATGCATACTCTCATTGCTACAGTTATGCTTATTAATTTGCTTGATGATATCATTACAACATCAATATGGTGTACAGTGTAACAAGTAGGATTTTCATGCTGGGGGTTTATTTAGTTTGTTAGGCCTACTCTTGCAGGAATAGCAGTTTTTCCCCGATTCAGGTTTTGACAGATTGTTGAAGTAAACTATGGGTTGTTAGGGTTGGTCATGCAATCAAGAATGCAGCAATTTTTTTATCGTTTTTTTCGTCAAGCTAAACTGCCTCGCCCTATGAGACCTGCCTGCCTTTGCAAAACCATTGTCCACCTTCTAGAACAACCTGTAGAATGGAGCTGAGTAATCTGTTGAGCTGCTTTTGGAAATTGCCTTTCTATTCTGGACCTGTGGACAGCTGGACTGCTTAAAAAGGAAAATGTGTTCATGTTTGAACCTGATCGAAAATCTTTTCCGGATAAACTCATCACTCGTGTCTCTTTAAGGCTGATAAGTTTGTAGTGTGGTGTGTGTATTGAATTGTATCTTACATATATGTAGTCTAGTCTTTGTGGTGATACTGAAAACAGTATACTTGTGCATATGCAAGACTCTAAGAAACTGAGTGTTTAGTCTGGGATCTGCGATCAACTGAAACGTAAGTAGTAACAAATTTAATGGTAAATACTGTACCTAAGAAGAACTTTTAGTAGTTGAATGAGCAATTCTATAATGTGAAAGCTTTTTCATTTAATGACATGATATGATATTATATTATACTAAATCACTATCTTTTCTCAGAATCATTATCTTCTGGCTCTTAATGCCAGCCATACATTCGGCATTCCACTTTTGATTATGTGCATTGCAATGTAAAGATTCGTTTTTTTAGTAAATGCCATGCCAGTTAAGTCAACAGTTAATTTACATTTATATTAATATTTATTTTCCTATTTGTTTTTTAAATAATTACTACTATGCATCATTTTTGGTCTTTAATTTATAATAAAAATGCTTCCAGATACCCATTGTTGTGATTTGCACTATAATGTACAAATATATATTTTCAGTGGTCAAGAGTTTTGGGCTTTGTCCATAGACAGAATAAAAGATGGAGAGAACAACGCTGACATGACCGCTTGTTTTTGAAGTCGTGATTAACGTTTTGTTGCCTGCTTGATGTTTTGAAACAGGATTGTGAGAAGCAAGTGTTGGATCTGACTCAAACAGCATTGTCATTCACTAATAATTAGCTGCAAGTTGTTTGCCAACAAGCATGCAACAAATAATCCTCATTTACTTTATGACACTTAGAATGCTCACAGTAAACAAAGAGGATATAATGTTTTTTTTTTTTTACAACTAGACCAAACACAAGTGACCCAGAGCCCAGAAACTAATCAGAAAAGACGTCAGGGTCAGGGCCCATTTTTCTTTGCTTGTCATTAAAAATACTGCAGGTTTAAAGCACTTCCATGTTGGCATTAAATTTCACACCAGGAAGCAAATCCAGCTTCTATACTGTTTGTATCTATGTCTGACAAGCATCAATAACAAATATAGATTCTTAGAAACAACTTAAAGCTCTTTCTTGTTTTTCTTCCCCACCAGCTGGGAGCAACTTTAATCTTCTATAAGCATCAATATAAAAATAAAACAAGGTACCTAAGCCTTGCAGCCTACTTGTTGACCTTTACAGATGTAAATGAAATAAGTAAGGTGTTTTCTTACACATTTTATATTTTTCTCACATAGTTTATTCTTGCCATGGGAATTCTATTTGATGGATTAATTTAATAGAATACATAATAGTATAGTCAGAACTAGTGCATGAATGACAGGCAGTGATACTGATAAGCCTATTAATGCACACTATGTGTGTCTGTGTTATTCCCAGCTTGACTTTGCTGCTATAAACACATTTTACATATTCCAACCAGTCTGACATCTTAACCGTATACGTAGCATAAACAGCCACTCATATAATCAAATAATTTTATTTATGACCTAAATGTAAATACAGCACACAGTGACATTTGTAGTTACCTTTTGTTGTTGAATTTCTTTGATTTTATTTTTTGGAAAATCTTATGGCCTCGATACAAATCAAATTAATTAGACATCAATTTTATTAAGTATACTGTTTTTTATTCACATAACATTCTGACCTTTAAATATTTCCAACAATTTTCACTCATTGACTGTTACCTAAACACTTTCTATAGGAAACATAACACGCTTCTATTGAATTTTCTAATAGGTCCTCTGTTTTAAAAAAAAACAAAACAAAACAAAAAAAAAAACAGCACCTATTAAGCACCTTAATGACTTAATAAGCAATCGGGTACAACAGGCCAAAATATACAAATATACACAGCCTTTAATTTTTGTCTTGTCTTGAATGTTCAGCAGTATAACATTTACATTATGTGATCAGCTGAGAATGGTGTCAGCTTCACCAAAATTGTCTTCAGCTGTGGAAGCATTCAAGCTTGCCTTAAGAGCAAGTCTACGTTGTTTTTCCACCTCCGCTTATTTTACAGCACTTGGTCCATACATTACAATCCCTGGAGATGCAATGTTGAACACAGCAGTTTCCTCCCACTTAAGGCTTGAGATCTGCTTTCATCAGCAGTTTGTAGCCTAGTTTTAAAAGTGGTCGGCTTTTTTATCTTCATGATGACCCTCTGCAGGAATTCAAATGAGTAATTTATTTTGTGAGCATACTCCAGATACAGGCATTGGATGATGTCCATTAGCATAGCAAAACACATGGCCACATCTCTGGAGTCTTGATATCTTTAGTCTTACCATGCAGGCGTAGGTGATTATTTTTCATAAGGGTACGGCTCTTCATGACTCCTTCATGTTCAATTGGAACATGCATTCGCCCTTTCTGTGAACCTAAAATAAATCCACAGATTGTCCTAATTGACACTGTAAATCTTCCACAATAGCATACAGCTTTAGCGACACAGGTTTTGAGTTCAAAAAAGCCAAAGCCAGTTTGATGGAAATCTAGTTTATCTATAATTTGAGGTTCATGAATAATAATAATAATTATTATTATTATAACAGAAAGTATGAAATTATCTGCAATGCATATAATTCTTTGGTCAGACATCTGCTTAACCTATGGCTATCAATAGACAGATCCCCCTTACATAGAGGAGAGACACTGCCTTCTTATGCTAAAAAATAATAGTATTAATGAGAGATAACTGACCAAAAAGGCTCTGAAATTAAAATTCTGGTGGCATAACCAATTACATCAGCTAATCAGTCATGTCTTTATAGTGAATAATTATATTAGTGCTGAAGTGCAGTCCCAATCAGATGCACTTTCAGTAATCTGCACTATTATCATAAATTATCTGAAAAATGTTAAGATTAATTGGTTATAATTTTTTAATTTGACAATGGTTTTTGAATGATTTACTAAGCTTTTCTTAAAAAATGTTTTGTGATATTGCTGATGAATATAGAAAAAAAATCTTTAGGTCATTTAAAGGTACTTTCTGTGAAAATATAGAAACCACCCTTTCCATTGGTTCCTATTTGTCCTCCATCCAATTTCAGACATAGAGCCAGATTTACTATTTCTTTGGGTTAATGGGTTAACAACATCTATAAGCAATGTATATATTATATATATATATATATATATATATAATATATACATGCACACATACACTATT
>VUQR01023658.1:54967-70315 GCA_015108515.1 Hemichromis elongatus | reverse complement strand
TGATAAAAAAAACCCAACTGTGTTACAAAGTTGTAATTATCTTTTTTTCATGTTAACCGATGGGGATGCCAACATGTTTTTTTTCCCCCCTATTCTCCCAGATACTGATAACAACTCAGTATTGAGTCCATGTACACACAAGTGCAAGAAATGACTTAACCAATTGGCCTGATTAGGAAGGTGCTTTGTTTAGTTTTTCTTTTTGTTTTTTTTTTAATGATTATTTTTTACTTCGTTTCCACCTTTGATTGCCACCGTTTCACCAGAATGTACAGTATTATTTTAGACTTAATTTATGAAACGACAGCGTAAGAGAAAAATACAGTTCACGTGTACATATTGCCTTACTGAATAAGCTGTGCCTCTGACGTCCCGTGCGAGGCACCTGTGCTTTTACGAGAAGTGAAGCTAGTGCAGCAGATATTTTCCCGTTGTGCAGCTGGAGGATTGTTTGGGGCTTTTTTGGCTCGGTGGTCTTTTCCACCGTCGCTCTGTGCTGAAAGGAAACGGCTTTGAAGTGTAGCTCATGTAGCTAATGTGACATAAATACATGATATTTTAAGCACATTGTGACTGAGTTGTAATCAGAACACGCTTACTGTTGATTTCATGATGTTGTCACATCCGATTCTTGTCTTAAAACCCACAGCGCGGTGTGTTTTTAAGGCACCGAGCCGCCAGATTTAAGCAGCATTTGCTCCTACGCGTCAGGATGTGTAGAATGTGCTTGAAAAGGTGTCACAATCTGCACTCAACCCACCGGCGGCCACCTGCTGGGTGTTGTTTTTTCCACACTAGGCTGTGTTTTGGTGTCTGCCAGGCACTCTGGCAGGTTACCAGCCCTCACTTGGAGGTCCTGTTGTTTTCAGATATTTCAGCTGGCTGGTGAAATTCCATACATGGATGGTTGGAGTTTGGCAGGCGACAAGTTCATTTTCAGTCCAGTCCTCGGGGTACTTGAATTTAGTGACGATCTTACAGTAACCACTTATCAACAGCCGGACTGATTTGAGGCCAGTTTGTGTCAGATGTTACTGGGTGTAGATGTTTTAAAGCTGGACTAGGGTTTCAATTTCATCCCTGCTGATGACCTTCAATTGTAAATTTGCAGCGATATCTAAATTTGTTTCCCTGCTGCCAAAAGGCAGCTGTTCACACAAACTCTGCTAAAAAAAAAAAAAAACACATTTGGCTTTCAACTTACAGAACGGCAACTGCACGTCCATATGAGCCCCAAAAAGCTATTCACAAATCTGAAGCTGAAATCCCAGCTGATCCGAGATCTCAATGTTTAGATTTTGTCAGACGGTAAAAAAAAAAAAATCACAACTTGCAGAAATGCACGTTAGAATTGGATTTTGCCATAAATGTGAGCCACGCAGGACTTGTTTCCAAGCTATGTGATTGTCGGTGCTCTTGTCATTGTTTTGAGCGAGCACACGTGAGCTATGCTGAGCCTGGATTTTCCCCTTTAAGAGCACCAAGACTCCAGCTAATGTTGACATGGTGACACACATTGTCGGTGGCCTCCACTGCTGTTCGGATTCCATGCAGTATGTTCAAGAGCAGACCAGTGTTGTGTACAGTACGCTGAGAACTGCAGGGTGGGAGTGGGGCAAAGCAACCCATAAACTCTTCTTGTACTGAAGTGTCAGACACATCATTTTTATTGCTTTCAGCTTTTTGTTTTGTTTTTTTCTCTTGGGTTTCTTTGCAATCGAATCCTTAATATATGAAGTTTGATGACCATTTTTGAACTAGTGTTATGATGATCTCCAATCATAATTGTGTAAAATTGTTTCTTGTATCCATAAATTCGCACTCCTTCAACATGTTTCTGAATGAAGCAACATATTTCTTTTCCACTCTTGTCGACTGTGATTCTTAAAACCTTTTTCCTGTGATCATCTCTACACTGTAGCTTCGTTTCGATGTTTTTGAATATGTTTGATCAGGTCACCCGAGTGGTTTTGAATTTTAAAGACAGTTTGTATTACAAACGTACGCAAGCACCAATAGTGTAGTTTAAGCGAGTCTTGTAAAGTAAAACTCTAAGCCGTACAAAAGCCAGTTTAATGCACCCAGGATACTGTAAGGATCACCACTGAAAGGATGAAGGATGAGAATGAAAAAAACAACAAACTCACAATCTTCATTTTCAATGGGAGCGAAAACTTTGTGCTAAACTGTTCCCACTACATGCTCAGCTTTGATGATAAATGGAGAGTAAACTGCCTGAAGACTGCTTGTGATTATTTGTGTTATTTAACACTAATTTACAACTTTAGTTTGTAGTTTGCATCCTGTTCTTAGAAAAAGAAAAGGGTCGGTTAAGTTCAGGGTAATGTTTTCAGTGAGTGCTGTTTTATGATTATTAATGAGAGAAGAGTGTTTACTGGCTCTGCTGTTTTGGGGGAGAAACTTGCCTCCATTAAAAGCACCATTTAACATTTGAAAGGTGGAACACACTTATTTAGCTTCATATCCACAGTGTTAGTACTTTCTTTTTGAACAGGAAAGGGAGTTTTCCAGGCAACTTAAAGAAAAGAAAATCTGCAAAATTTAATTAGTCGTTATAAATGTGAACCACCACTGACTGCTCATGCTCTGGATAAAAGCTGTGATTACCTCGCTCCTGCAAGATCTCATAACAGGTGCAAAACATGCAAAGCCTTTCACAGAGGCGTGAGTCATTCCTTCACTGTTGGCCTTCCCGCCCTCTAGCGGCCATGAGGTGATAGTGTGGATGCTCTGAAGCAGGATGCTTCACCTCCCCTCCCTCCTCCCTGCTGCCGAACTGCTAAATGCGTTTCCTGTCCCTGGATCTCATGAAATACGAGTGTCATATTATGGAAGCTTCCAAGGAAAAGCGAGCACAGCATGGAGCACTTCTAAGAATGAGCCATGGCTCTCTGTGTCCGATTAAAACCCACCTACAGGTGAATTCTTCCTCGCTCACTCTTTCAACAGGTCGTAGCAGAGACAGTCTGGTGGCTGTGGGAGCGAACTTCCCATTTTATCCTCTTCTATTTGTAGCCGGTGCCACGCCCTCCCGATTCGTCAGGATAAAGTTGAAGTGTCGTCCAGGTAGAGTATAACAGCAGCACTTTGTCCAATAGGAACAGATGGTCGTGCACCTTGTTGTACACCTCGATGCTTGAAAAACATACAGAGAGAGAGAGAGCGCTCTGGACTTACCCCTGAAATTAGCACTTTTTTTATTTTAGCCGCAAACTTTTCTGTTTCGGTGGAAGACGAAGGCGCATTTTTGAAGATGCTCCGTGCCTTTTTGCGTCTCAAGTTGTGAAGCGCAAGAGGGGGCAAAGAAGGGGTCTGTTTAACTGGTCTGAGTTTCCTTTTTCTTTTCTTTAATCAAAGCGACATATTTACAGCCGAGGGGTCGTTGGAGAGCAACCTGGTGACTTTTAGCGATGGCTGGATGCTGTGTTTCAGCGGAGGAGAGAGAGAACCAGAGGATCAACGAGGAGATTGAGAAGCAGCTGCGGAGGGACAAGAAGGACTCTCGCAGGGAGCTCAAGTTGCTGCTTTTAGGTGAGCATCACTAACCTGAACACCAGCTCGGAGGGTAACTAACTTCAGGGGGTCCTCCTCGATCTCCTCGTGCTCAAAATAACTTGCTGTAAATCATTTAAGGGTTTGATCTTGATTGTAGCCATAAATGTTCTTTTTCAGGCAAAAAAAAAAAAGGTTTAAAACATTCGCTGTTAAAGATGTTCCTCTTGTGGAATGATCCACGCGTTTTCATTTTTCCGTTGTGGGGGATTTTGGAGACAGCTCGGAATTTGCCATTATTTCACCGCTTCCTGGCCACACCTGGCCACAGGTATAATGGCAGGTGGGACAGAGCTCTGACGCCTGTCGACTTGTCTTCATTTAAACATATGTAAGAAGAATGCACACTTTAGAGGGGAAAGGAGTGGGTATTATATCCAGCATCCTACATTTATTGACACGTGTGACTAGATGAGACGATTCAAGTAATGAGCAGCGTTTCATAGCTTGCTCCTCTCCACATGCCTCTCCGTCTCATTCATATTTCTGGCGTTTTGATTAGGCGCGCTGGCTTTCCGAGAAAATCCAAGGTATGAGCAACCGCGCGCCATGGCACTGCTATTGATTTTACGCGCGGTCGGAGGTTTGAATCCTTTTTTCTCAGCTGGAGTTGCTAAGCTTCCACTTGGCCACAGAAATACCGACAACGAACACACACACACAGAGAACTAGAGAGACAGAGAGAGTAAAAAATTATATCGTTTAAAATTAGATCCGTTCCTTTCCTGAAGTGAGACCGAGAACACTTTCAGTTTTATTGGAGTTCTCTGGCGCCCTCGTTCAGAAAAAAAAACAACCTCAAAGTGGTAATAGAGGAAAAGTCAGTGAGGAAATTATTAGTATAGATAGCCTGTACACACAATATACACGGCCCTGCTTCATGTTGACCTGTGCAAAGCGCGAGGCTTCTCGTGATAATAGACCCGTCCCACACACACGCCATCACACTCTTTCTGAATAAAATAAATATGGGGGGGGGGATTACACTGTTCTAGGTTTGTAGAAGTTTATGGAAGCGGCTTCCCGATCCAGAGGGAGCGTGCTGAACATGTATCAGGCGCATTTTACTGCAGCAATGTGGGAACATTTCAGGAACGCAGTCGCCGTGCACGCCAGTGGTGTGTTTGAAAGCCATAACTAGCTGCTGCGGGCGCGTTTCATGCAAAAGTCATGCAAATGCGTCACGGAGCACGAGCTATTGGTTTTTACCCACTGTTCTCTTAGTAGGGCATTTCACTTAAAACACAGCGTTATGTTTCTGCCCGCAGACCAACATTCATTTGCGTTAAAAGAAAAAAACATTTTCTCAGCTCACTGTAAGCTGTAGGCAGACAGCTGGACTGCAGCGGGTTCGTTTAACGCATCACAAAGTTACTGTGGAGTAGTTCAGAGAAGTCAGAAAGTGCAGTGAAACAACTTTCCAGAAAAAAAAGATGACCCCGGAGTGACTGTTCAGGCTGAAAGAGTGTGAAACATTAGGGGTCCAATCTGGCCACCTAAACAGCTTTGGATAATGTGTTAAATGCAAAGAATGCAAAAAAGGAGGACATAAATGTTATAATTCAAAGTGTATTTTTTTGTCCGTTTAAAGCCTCCTTAGCGACAAAGACACTGACTGCACCAAAGTCAGTCTGCAGGATAAAGTCTGGGAAATAAACTGCCTTTTTCTTTCATTTTTAAGCATTTCACCGTTCTACTTTTTAAGAAAGGTGGGAGAAGAATGAGTCACGTTGGGGTGTTTCTGTTGCAAATGCGTAAATTTTTCTTATGCCGTCTGAGGTATTTAATTAATACTTAAATGTCTTTACACTGACAGAAAGAAGAATAATTTGGAGGGTTTTCTTTTACCCGTAATAAATCTACTGTTCCGCTGGCTGCAACATAAGATCAGACAGGATTCTGTGTGGGCCACAGTGTATAAGGAGTAGACAGCCATGATCTAGAAAGTAACCTTGTGTTACCTGGTCAGAGTGACTCAGCTCTCAGTGGATTTCATTAGGATGGTCAGAGCCAGGTCTACTGAGAGTCCAAGAGATCAACACCTTCATTTTCTTCCCTTTTTTTCAGAGGCCTTAAATTTGACTTAAACAGCTGCCGACTTGTATAGTAGAAAGATACAGACAAATATTCAGTATGTTGGTCGTCTGTATATAAATAACTCAAATTTTATGCCGAAGAAGGAGTAGGAAGAAGTATAAATTTATATGATCCTACCCCTCCTTCCTATTTATGGAATGATAGCAACTCATCTTACTTTCAAATGACCTGCCAATTACCCCCACACACACATAAAAGTGCGTTCATACCTGCACATTGATGTGCATACAACAAACATACGCGATTACACATCTATCCATACATACATGTATCCTTACATTCACCTACCCACGCTTTAAGATCATTATCACAGTTTTAATAAATAATATTATTTATATTATAATATTTATGCTTTATATGCATATAAACACATCTAAATGTATACACGCACATGCGCACATTTACAAATATGGACATAGACGTACCTTTGATATATACCCTCAAATATCTATACGCACATTCACATATATGGACACTTAAATATTATTTGGTATTGTTTTTTGTTGTTGTTGTTTTTAACTGGTATATGTCTGAACGTAGCAGTCGATCTGCTAGATCTGCTTTTATTTCCGTTTTTAAAAGTCAAATGTTGCACGTTAGTGAGTTCTTTTGTTTTGTGTCTCTGCACAGTCCCTGCCTGGCAGGTAAATTTGAGTTGTGAAAAAAGGGAGAGGGCAAAGTTTGACAGGTGGTAGTAGCCGTTATCTCATGACACTAACACCACATTCATTCCCACGGGCGCCACCGCCTCGTGTTACAGCGTTCCCCGATCGAGGAAGTGTGCAGGCATGAAGCTGTGTTTGGGCTTGCGGTCAAGTCCGTCTGTGGAGACTTCTGTAGCCTCAGTAAAATACATATTTTAAAAAAATATATAATTTTTAGCCTTTCCAGCTTTATTGACAAATAGTGAAGAAATGACAGGAAGAAAAAGGACCGTGGGTCGGACTCGAACCTTAGCCATATGACATCCGGTTGCCCGCTCAATGCACTGGGCTAAACCGGTGTTGTGCCAAAAAGTGATCGCCTGCCAAAAACTGATTTCCGGTATTTGCCCAAAACCGATTGCTCGTATTTAAACTGCGATAAATAACTTGTTGGTCTATAATATTTGAAACATAGGCCAAATGTATCCCTCATGAATGACATCGAGTCCTTTTGAACCACAAACAACATTCTTGTAACAAGGTAGAAGCCGCAATCAGTTTTTGACAGTAACTTTATATATTCTTTAATTATCCAGTTTAAAAAAATCTCACTGACATTAAAAATGTATTTTTTAAAGAGTAATCTGGCCAAGAGGACAGCAGAAATTGGAACAAATACAACAATAGTTCTGTAAGCATATTTTGTGGTCAAAAGGGACTGGATTGGTTATAATGTAGGTACAATAACACAGAGTTATAAAGCTACTTGAGAAACAGGTAATTTTTACATTTTATATATAACCCCTTTGTAATTCCTGTTTATCAAAGTTTATTTACCAACATACGTAAAGATATTACACATAAAAACACACGGAAACATTAGAAATCAGTTTTTGGCAGGCGATCACTTTTTGGCACAACACCGGCACCTACTAAAGACAGACATCCCAAACTACAACATGAATTACCTTTTTGTTTCAAATCTTTTTGTGTCTGACAGATTATTTGAATTGAAAATCGTTCCTGAGGTCAATTCTCCCAGTTTCTACAGTATCTACTGTAGCTTGTACCTGTGTCTTCTGAGGACGAACGTTCTGCAGTGACAGTGCAGTGATTCGTCTTTTTTATAGCTTGACTATCCTTTAATTAAATAAAAAAAAATTCTCTGAGAAATCAGCACCTTTACAAAAAAACAAATTCAAATGGTGAAAGAAATTTGATTGATCGGCTGGTTAATCAGTAATGATATTGACAAATGGAGAACTATTAAAGAGTTCATTCTAGAGACCGTGATGGCACACATTTGTCACAGATAAAGGGCAAAGATTAACTGAATAATGTGACATGAAGTAACGATTGTAATGCGTGCAGTCCGAGCTCGTTAACCTCCCTCCCTGAGGTGCAGCCTGATTTGCCTCCAATCTGAGCACCTGCCTCTCCTTCTTCTCCAAAGTGATCTCATCTCCGAGAAACTTGACTTGTAAACAAGGTGCATGCAAACGCACACAATTTGTCTAAGACTTGTTTGTTAAGATGTAAAGATGATGACATGTAAAACAGCCGGGGAACCAAGGAGCTGGGACACACACGTGCACACCGACTGGCCACAAGGTGAAACTCCCCACCCATCCCTGCTTAAACACACACAAACACAGCAACTTCCAATATTCAGGTCTGTTAACAAACACATTTGTTAACCAAATCGGCTGCACATCATGTGATCTCAATGAGAAAATTACAAGCTTGTGCTGTAAGAGCTGAAGAGTAACATGACAGAAAGGGACTGTGTGTATGTGTGTGTGTTTTTCATACCTTTTAATAAGAACAAGAAATTATTTATTCATCCAATTACTTTCAAGGTATGTTTTAGTGAAATATAAGTTAGTCAAAAGACTTTTTAGATAGAAAGCTTGAGTCCAAACACACACTGAGTCTCTGAGTTATTAAGCATGCACGTGCTGATCTGATCCTGTCACTCAGGAAAGCTTTCAAGTTCAAAGACTGCATCGTTCTTATTGAATTTATTTTTGGAAGTTGGAAAGAAAAACAAATAAAAACCCAAAAACCCTCCTATTTGATCAATGAAGAATATTTTTCAGACGTGGATTATACTGCAAAGGTTGACTAAAACAATTTAGTCAACCAGGTGAAACCAAAGTTCTGAATGATATGTTGAATTTTATTTCAGGCAATTTGTGGTATTTAAACTTCCTGTTCTCGGATATTGACGAGTGTCCCTTTGGCAGTCAAATATACATTCAAATTGTTCAGTTTGCCTCTGCGTCCTTGTGTGGACAAGCTGGGTATTGAGAGTTGTCACAGAACGTGTTTTTATTTCTTCCAACTTATCTCTCAGTGAAAAGCTGTTCAGAAAAAGACAGATGGGTCTTTAATGTAGCTGCCAGGCAGCTACCAGCTAGCATACAGTATGCAACACCTGTGCAACATCACATGTAATAATTCAAAATTGGATTTTTTATTAACGTAAATATCGTAAATATTGTGTTGCAGTAATAACTCACCAGGATGCATCTCAGTAATATTTTAAATTGTATATAAAAATTCATGCCCTTTCAGAAGGGGCATGGATACATGATACTGGGCAGAGGTACATTTTACTGTATCGTAGACAGCTTCAAGTTTAAAATTGTGAGTCTAAGGGGGGGGGTGGAGACTCCCATGATTTTTTTCCTTTGTGTCTTTTCAGCAGAGAGCTAAATTATCTTGTTTGCAGTGGGTATAAAATCTTCTCTTGGGATAAATAAAGAGTAGAAAATTGTTTCTCTTTAACCTGGATCCAGATGCCACGAGACAGCACTGATCACCTGACCTTAAAGATCTAATATTCACATATGGATGTAGTAATTCACTAACACAGGGAGGCAACTGACCACGGTAAACTGGAAATAAACCAGTCCATTTCCAGTTAACTTGACAATAAAAGGTCAAACAGTTAGCTAACACTGACCACAAGGTCACCACAACTCAAGGTTCAGTATCGTTCTCGAGGATAGTTTTGCATGCAGACCGGAGCAGCCGGGGATCAAATGACCAGCCTTACAATAAGTAAAAACCTCCTCTAGCTCTTGAGAATAACCCTCTATGTTAAATGGTTAAGAGCATGAAGAGCTCTGAAAGTAATCACTAAAATCTTGAAGTCAGTGTAAAGTATACAGAATCGGTGTCTCATGGAAGCTTTTAGAGGACCTGCTGAGCAGCCTCGCAGCCACATTCTGGACAGTTTGCAGGGCTTCAGGGCATGATTTGCTCAGGCAAAGGAACACAGGCTAATAATTTAAAATATAGGGGCATGACAAAATAAAAGCACATATTTCATATTTAGACACAATATGTTTAAGAAAAGCAATAAAAAAAACATGTTTGTGAGAAACTGAATGTCTGATGAAAAGTAACACCAAGATTATGTAAAATTTATACAGAGCATAGTTGGAATTTAATAGTAATAAAAATGATAAGAATAAGAAATACTTTATTTATCCCAAAAGCAGAGAAATGACTGTGTTACAGCAGTGACAACTTAAAAAAATGAAATCATAAGAATAGTAGAGTTACATATACTGTACTTAAGATAATACATTTTATACACTCCCCTCCACAACTCAAAGTATTAGACTAGGGTCTAATAGGGTAACACACATGAGCTTCCATATCAACTAGCAAAGAGGTAATGCTTACACATTTCAGTATTTATACTATAATAATATAATCTGCTTGTACAATAAGTACTCTAATTTCATTATTCTTAACAATTTTCTGATAATACCTTCCTCTTTATACCCGTAGTTAGACTAATGTTATTAATGGTTGTTTTGATGCTTTTACTTAAATAATTCTAGGTACTATGGAACCTGCTGTCTGTCATCACAATCAAAACAATGAAAGCAGCCATACTGCTGTGCAACCGGCTGTCACGTGAATGCATATTTTTAAAAACAGACCTTACACATAAAACTGCATTCCTGTCTCCTTACGCAGCCAGCAGACGTTTACTTTGATTTGATTTGTAGCGTGTTATTTTACAACTGTGCAAAAATTGTAGACTAAACAAAGCTATCATTGAGTTTTATCCTCAATGTATCTCACAGGCACTGGAGAGAGTGGAAAGAGCACCTTTATCAAACAAATGAGGATTATCCATGGAGGAGGATATACAGATGAGGATAAGAGGAGCTATGCCAAGCTGGTGTACCAGAACATCTACACGTCCATGCAGACGATGGTCCGAGCCATGGAGACTCTCGGTATAGCTTTCACTGATCCCCAGAACCAGGTACAGGCAGACTCTGCTCCAGTCCCTCACAATTAAGACTTGATTGACGGACTACAATTACCTCACTGTCTTTTCAACCTCTATGTGTGTCCATAGAACCATGCCAGTGCAGTCCTGGAGGTGGAGGTGGATAAGGTGGAGGACTTGGATAGCAACCTCGCCATGGCTGTGAAGAGTTTGTGGAATGATAGTGGAATACAGGAGTGCTATGATCGGCGCAGGGAGTACCAGCTGTCCGACTCCACCAAATAGTGAGAATTAGGCATTTATGATGTTAGACACAAAGCACAGATCTTTTCTGTACTTTCTAGATCAAATTATATTGACAGGATTATTAAATTAACATAATATTCAGAATGCAGAAGTACTTAGGGAGTCCCTTCTGACCACAACGATGAGTGCCTGCTAATAGAAGAACAAATTCTTGCTGAATATAGTCCCTGTCGCTGCTACTAACGATGGGGATAAAAAGAGAAGAGCTTTTTTTTTTAGCTTGCCGTTTTTACTATTTTGGGAAATGCAAATTTGATCTAAGCTAAAATAAACAGTATTTGTTCTCCTGCATTGGAGCAAAGTCTTTATTTCCCTTGAGAGTCCCACCAGTGAGTGAACTCTCATGTAGCTACATGCGTTTGGTTTAAATTTGAGGTTTTCTATGTGTTTTCTGTAGTTCTCTTTTCTTAGTGTTTTTTTTCTTCCTGCATATTTTTCTTTTTAGCTATCTCACAGATCTGGATCGGATTTCACAGCCCTCTTACATACCTGACCTTCAGGACATCCTCAGAGTCCGAGTGCCAACCACCGGTATCATTGAGTACCCCTTTGACATGGAGAATGTCATTTTCAGGTGAGATGCATATTGACATCATCTGCACTGCATGGAGTTTCAATTCATTTCAGTTCAGTTGAATTTGTATAGCATCACCTTAAGGCTCTGCATTACTGTAAGGTAAAGACCTTACAGTAATGCAGAGAAAGTGCCAACAATTAAAAAACACCTGTTGAGAAAGCACTTGGCGACAGTGGCAAGAAAGAACTCCCTTTTAACAGGAAGAAAATTCAGAATCAGACTCTGGGAGGGGCGCTCATCTGCCGCAACTGTTTGTCAATAAGAGAAGGGCAACAGGACAAAATTTACACTGTGTAAGAGAGCCAGACATTAATAATAGCTAATGATTAAAGAGTGATGTGTAAAAGATTAGTGAAGAAGAAACACTCGGTGCATCATGGGAAGCTCCTAATAGTCTAGACCTAGGATATCTAAGAGAGGATTCAGTGTCAGCTGATTCAGCCCTAACTATATGCTTTGTCAAAAAGGAAAGTTTTAAACCTAATCTTAAAAATAGAGGGTGTCTGTTGTCCTAAACCAAACTGGGAGCAGGTTCCACAGAAGAGGGACTGAAAGTTGAAGGCTTAGCCAAACAACAAGCAACAACGAGCCAAACAACAAGAATTAAAAATATGTCACTGTCTGTTACAAAATATGTATATGAAAATAAAAAAGCATGAGCTACCACAGCAAAAAGAATGAATCAGTATCTGCACAATAGCTTCCCTGTAATGAGACTGGAACATGTCATGGCCTCTAAGAACCAAAATAATGGCAGCAGTGTTGCACTAGAACTGGCCACAGGCACACACCAACCTCAAAAGTGACTTTTTTTTGGCTGCTTTTATGACAGGATGGTTGATGTGGGTGGTCAAAGATCAGAGAGGAGGAAGTGGATCCACTGCTTTGAGAACGTCACCTCCATCATCTTCCTGGTTGCACTCAGCGAATACGATCAGGTCCTGGCTGAGTGCGACAATGAGGTACAAATTTAACCACACAGCAAATGATGTTTACATTTTCCTGGAGTTTTAAATGAGTTTGATCCCTTTAAACTCACTGTTTCAAATTTATCCCAGAACCGCATGGAGGAGAGCAAGGCCCTGTTCAAGACCATCATCACCTACCCCTGGTTCCAGCGCTCGTCTGTCATACTTTTCCTCAACAAGACCGACATCCTCAAGGAGAAGATCATGTACTCTCACGTATCCACCTACTTCCCTGAATTCACAGGTTAGACTGTGTAAATGTTCATCTTGAGTTCAGCTCTTATTTCACTACAAGATTTGTAATTACTTAGCTGGATCTAAATGGAACGAACGAAACTTATATTTAGGCCTTCATCTATACAATCAATGCACGGGGCTCATTTTTATGCAAAGGTAAAAATACTCAACAGACACCCAGATTAGGTACACGTTGGTGGTAACAGGTTAAACCCCCTTTATAATCAAGGAGCTGAAAACACTGAGCAGAAATTTTGGTCCACTAGTTTAAAAATTAGCATTTTGATAAACAAGAAAACCTGTTGGCGCTGGCATCCTGTGAAGGAGCAGTGGCCATCTTCAACCAAAATGCTCATTTTAAACTTGTAACAGAGTTGATACAGAAGCTGTCAATCATTAGTCTAAGCCCCGCCCCCTTTATACAAGCCCACGAGAAAATCACTGTATGAAAACACATAATTTATTAAAAAATAAAACAATTATTTGCTTTTCTAAAGTTTAAATATCAAGACATAGAAATTCAGGTTCAGTTTGCTGTTTTTGGCTGACAAGAGGTGAAACCCTGTGTGGTCTTCTGCTCCTGTAGACCATCTGCTTCAGAAGATGCTCTTCTGCCTACCTTGGTTGAAATGAGTGGTTAATTACCATTAGTTACTATATTTGCATCAGCTTGGAGGAGTCTGGCCATTCTTCTCTGACATCAACTGCTACTCACAGAACATCTTTTCACTTTCGGACTATTCACTGTAAACACTAGACATGGTTGTGTGGGGAAAATCTCAGCAAATTTGAAATACTCAAACCAGCCTGCTTGGTACCAAAATCCATACTACATTTAAAGTCTCTTAAATCACTTTTCTTCCCCATTCTGATGCTCAGTTTGAACTTCAGCAGGTTGTAAAATGCATTGAGTTCCTGTCATGTAATTGGCAGATTAGATATTTGCATTAACAAGCAGTTGAACAAGTCTACCTAATAAAGTGTCTCGTGAGCATATGTTGAATTTACTGAAAAAATATTTAAATAATATCAACCCTGAATTGCAGGACCTCAGCAGGATCAAGAAGCAGCTCAAAATTTCATCCTGAAAATGTACCAAGAACAAAACCCGGACAAGGACAAGACGTTGTATTCTCACTTCACCTGCGCCACAGACACGGAAAACATCCGCTTCGTCTTCGTGGCTGTCAAAGACACCATCCTCAGGCACAACCTCAAGGAGTTCAACCTGGTGTAGAAAGGTGGCATACAGCACAGGAGCAAATGCATACAAGACCTGAGTAAAGTTGAAATAGAAAAGAATCTAATTATCAACCAAGCTTAAACCCAAAAAAAAGTAGTAGTTTGAAATTGGTTCATGTCTAACAAGGGAGATCCAAAAAAAAAAGACAATACAAATATCCTGTACCAGACATACTCAGACCAGTCACTGTCTAACCTGAAATTTTGTGTAGACACTTTAGTTTCCCTTGTAGTTTTTTAGTATTTGCTGTAAATTATACTTTACAGTGGAAACGAGAACGTGAAAATTAGTAGCAAGTAACTGACCCATGTGTGAACTACTTATTTAAATAGACATCTGAGTGCTTTAATGTATGTAAATGTATTCCCATGTAATAGTTTGACAAGGATGCTCTTCAGCCCGGTTTTGTGATTTCATAATGTTTAGAAATGGTTGCTCTAACACTGAGACGCATGTAAGTGCCTTATTTACTCGGGACAGTCAGTAGAGCCACCGAGTTTGAGTTTCAGATGTAAATAGTCTGAGATGTGCTTTAGGAAAAAAATTACACAACTGTTTCTTCTATTTATGGTTATTTTCAATAAAGAGATATAATTATTTAATAAAGAGTAAAAGTCAAGTGCCTGATGTTTTCTTGGTGTGAGGAATAAATGAAGACTGCTTTGAAATTCAAAAAAAACTTTATTTTTATTGAAAACAGCATAAAAAAAACCCAAAAAACAACCGCAGTGAATATTTTGTTCCCCGGAAAAAAAACGACTTAAATGGCAGAAGAAAATATTAAACCGTGATGCGCCCAAGACCAAAAAGCAAACCTTTGAAATATACATCAGAGTAAACACTAGCTGATAATAATAATTAGCATTCCTTTATTTTCTAGTTTTCAATATATACCTTTTCTCTGCATAATTCATCACATGTTTGGCATTGCATATGTGTGTGGTATAAAAACATAAAAATCACATACTGCAACCTCCTCATAAAGTCTGATGTGAGGATGGATATATACAGATAGGACATCATATTAGGTCATATACAGCAGACTGATGCATGTAAGTACAGTATAAAAATATCATGCATTTCTGACTCACACACTCAACAGTCATTATTGTGCAGAAATGTATAAAAAAAATAGTAAAAAAAGACTTTTAAGGATGCACATTTTTGAATTATGTGTATTATAAAGCTATACTGATTCATATTAGCTTTCCTTTTATATTATCCAGTAAAATAAACAGTTCGCAACATTTAATATGCTACAACAGTTATAGTTAATTTGGCCTCAGTGATACTCAAGCGATTTCTTTTTTCCTTATCAGTCGCTGTTACGATTGACATTTCTACACCCAAATCCTCCTTTTTACATCCAAAAATGAAAGTTAAACTGAATCTCTAAAGCAATTGCAGGCAAAAATGTTTTTGGCGAAAAGGGGGGGGGGGGGAGC
>VUQR01023658.1:27572-54947 GCA_015108515.1 Hemichromis elongatus | reverse complement strand
AAGGGGGGGGGGGGGGAGTTCAACAATAGCCTTTGAGAGGGAGCGGGACTCCTCCACCTCCTCAGGGCTCTCTGGGTAGTGAGTGAGACGTGGAGATTTAGGAAGGTTTTCACCCGGTAGAGCTGGGGGAATCCACAAGAAGCATAAGGCCAGCAAAAGTCCTTTTTTTAACTGAGTGTTATGTGCAAAATCCTGTGCTCATCTGGTGGGAGAGACTTAAAATGGAAAGGTACGAGCTGCAGGTGGAGGCCCGCTCATTCTTTTCCTCTCTCAAAGTTTGTCCGACAGCAGCTTTAATGTGCGTTTAATTAGAACATCTAAGTAATGACAATCCTCCATTCGCACAATCCTTCAAGCAGGCAATACCAGACCCTGTTTGTAAACTCCAGACTTAACATTGTTTTTGATTAAAGAAAAAAAAACATTAGTAAAAAAAACCAAAAACAACATGATCGGGTGTAACATCATGAACGCAAAGGTCAGTGATCCTGTAGTAAGTGGATGGAAGTCAGCAATCTGTTTACACGCACACTCGGTCTTTCACCCCCGACACACACTGACAGTCCACATAGAGCATCGTTTATTTACTAGTCACACATGGAGGGAAAAAAGTAGCATGCAGTAAAGAAAAAAAGGCACTGGCACACACAGACCTTGTGTGTTTAGCGTTTCTCGCTCTTCTTTAGAGTCAGTATTTAGGTAAACTCTCTCTTGCATCCTCCAATTTGGCAAGAACCCACTGAAAATAAATAATGACCAAAGTTAGAACTAATTATTTTCACTAGTCGTGTATCATGACTGCAAGAAAATATCAGTTTGAGTCCAAATTGCCAACTTACTTTGGCTATCTCTGGAGTTTTAAAATTTATTATCTTCCCAAACTCTTTGGCATGAAAGACGGACTTCACTCTCTCCTGTAGTGGAAGGCGAGGTTCAGTGCAGTAATAATAATATTTATAATTAAATGACGATGAGGAAATATTTGGGTAGTAAATAATGGTAACAGCTTTTATTGTTTTTACCTTTGCCTCGATGCGAAGTCGACGGTCCTCTATAATTGTTGGATCCTTGGTGAACTCTTCGAACAGATATTGCCACTCACAGGTCAGCTGACCAAAAGTGCCTTTGGTCACAAAAAATATTCCCCTGGGGAAAAAAAATGTGTGTGAGTAAAAGTTATGAATATCTTGTGGAAGAACACCAAAAAAATAAAAATAAAATTCTTATATTTCAGCTTCTTTATCCCAATGATTTCTAGTCACAGGCATTAAAAACGTAAAAAAACATGGATAAGCTCCTTCAGTGACAAACTGCTGCATCCTCGATGCACGAAGGAACGTTTCCGCAGGTCCTTCCTCCCTGCAGCTGTCAGACTGTACAATCAGAACTGCTCCCAACAATCATAGATGTCTACACCAGCGCTGTAACTTGCACTATCGGTTGATTCACACTACAACCAGGGTGGCCTCTTATCTTATCTGTATTTAATTTATTAATCTAATAACAGTATGGTACTCAGTTTTTGGTAATCAGTGTTTTTTTTTTCCTTCATGTAAATATGTAAAAATTGTGTATGTCTCTGTTCTGTGTCTTGTGTACTGTTTGTTTGTACATGTGTCGTTCTTGCTGCTGTTGCACCCAAATTTCCCCTTGTGGGACAATTAAAGGATTATTCTATTCTATTCAAGGTTGGAAAAAATGAAGCCAACATGGGAGTGTCTTAAACTTTAATCTGAATGCCACCAGATGGAGATAGCTGTGGTTGTAAAAAGACTTCCTGTCAGCTTCCTGACAGCTTCCTGTCTTGATGTCTGTAAACATTTTCCAGCTGAATTTGTGGGCTCAACCATTCATTCTGGTCAAAGTGAATTAAAAAAAATGTATTTTTAAATAAATCTTCAAATTGACTTCCCAGTCATCACCAATGAGCCTACTGCCTCGTTACATCCATCTTTGGGGTTTTTTTGGGGGGGGCGGGGGTTAAACTAACACAGCAGCAGCAGACATGGCTTCAAAACGGGGCTCCACAAAGTAACAGGGGACATCCCACCAGCTACATCCAAGTTTTTAATAACGTCTATGTTAAACCGTGGGCTGCAGCCCCCTGATGGGCCATGAAGGTACTGCGTATGGGTTCTCAGAGGTATGAGCTCATCTTATATTTTGTTATTAGTTAGACAGAATTCAATTTGAAAATTAAGCTGTTTACAGAGAGTCAAGTACAAGAAGGAAATCAGAAGATTAAAACAATGAAATAAAAAAACACAAAGGAAAGAATGATCTTTCTTTATTTAAAAGCTTTGGTAGAAATATGCAAATACTATATGTATTTTTACAAACATTTTTATATCCAAACTGATTACAAAATAAAAATTAAGCATTATTTGAACCATATCATTGTCTCAGCACTTGTTCATTATCTCAAGTAAAACACTTTAAATTAAAAAAAGGGTAAAAACAAACAAACAAACAAAAAACCACTCACCTCTTGGTGATCATGAGGAAGTCCGATTCATTGACTTTAGCATGAGCAAAGTACCTGTAGCTGGCAAAACGTCCATTCTCAATTTTCTGAAAAAAGAAAGAGACTAGAAAAATATCTGACCAAACAACAAGATTTAAAAATATGTCACTGTCTGTTACAAAATATGTATATGAAAGTAAAAAAGCATGAGCTACCACAGCAAAAAGAATGAATCAGTATCTGCACAACAGCTTCCCTGTAATGAGACTGAAACATGTTGTGGGATGCAGACGCAGGGCGGGATGAAACAAAGACGATGGCAGGTGGAAGTTTGAAATGCAAAGACTTTATTAAGAACAAAATATCAGTGAAATGTTTCAAGTAATGACAAAAAAAAAAAAACATAACAATGAAGGGGAAAAAAGTGTGATTATGATGACTTTAATAAAATGAACACACTAATGAGAAAATAAAGCCTGGTCCACAACGATGGCTTTCTTTTAAAGATGCATAAACACTGCTCTGTTAACACGCAGCTCTCAGATGACTTTTCTGGAGATTTAAATGAGAGACCCTTACAACTTTCAGGATTGTGCTTTAGTTTGGACAAGAAGACACAAAGACTTTCAGAAATTTCTGATTAGATCAAACGAGCATGTGGGACGAACCTTCCCAAGCAGAAAACAAACGCATCCAACCTTAATTATGAACAGTCAATGGTCACTAAGGCTACAGCCAAGTTGGACTTGGCTGACAAATGGTGGCTGGAGATCATTTTTATTCTATTGGTGTGGACCAGGGAAAAACAAAACAAAACAAAACAGGGTAGGATGAAAATGAAAGAAAACAGTTAACAAAATTTAAAAAAAATCCCCCAACATTAAAAACTTCTAAATCAGTGACACCAGTAATGAAAGTTCCTACTTTGGTTCGCTTTAATCTAACCAAACTTTGGGACAACCGTCCAGCATAGACTACACACAAAACACCAACTCTACAGCTTTCACTTCTTTCACTGCTAGCTGTTTTTACTCATCTCCCTCATCCTTTGAGCCAGATATACGCCATTCACTGTACGCCACTCGCCTCTGTGGACATGACAGGAGAGAAGAGTGGAGGTCAGATCAGACAGAAGGTGAGAATCTTTCTGCTGATAAGGCGACTGCGACGTGAGAGCCAAGGAAAAGTCTGGGTGACCTATCAGCAGTGTCCAAATCTGCTGTTTCAGACTTTACAAGTATGGAGAGTAACACATCTTTAAAGTGCCACAAATGTGTATGATATGATCCACACGTGTAAACTAAGTAAACACAGGAATACACAGGAAGTAGACAAGTACTAGTTCTCCAGGGGGACCTGAACACAGTGCAAAGTGCACTTAATGTTTTGCAGGTAAGCGAAAGGTTTGTTGTGTGTAGTTTTAGACATTTGTACAGACAGAAAAATGATCAAATTTGTGAAGCTGAACTTAAAAAAAAATTGTCCATATATCAAACTACCGGTAGTTTTACTCAAGGTCAAATTACTTTGTATGTGTGCGGATTGAAGCACACAATTGTGAGTCGTGAAAAGTTTCACACAAATCACTGCACACAATTGTAAATCTTAGTTTATACTTGTGGATCATACACACATTTGTAACACTAACGAGAGATAAGTCTCTCCATATAGAAGGCATTTACAAACAATATGAAAATATAACTGACCTGAAAAGACCAAGAAAGCATTAAAGGCTCTTGGATCTCACTATAAAAATGTAAATGGCTGTAAATTGAACAGAACACAAACCCCTAACGTAATAGCTTAAATATTGTTTGAGCAGATAAGATAAGATGATTACTGTGGACCTAAAAAGGTGAAATTTGCCAGACTGTCAGTTTAAACAGATCAGAATCCCTCCAAGCTTAGACTGTGATAAGCGTCCCCTCTTCTCTTGAAGACACAAGGAAACATTTAGGAACAATCAGTAAGAATGTGTTGAAGGCTTTTTAACAAAAGCATAAACATAAAACTGAAGCACCTGCTCTGATTTATAGTACTATTACTCTATATGTCCTGGTCCTAATTTAAGCTGAAGGAACAACTCAGTTACTAACACATTACTACACACACGCAAACCTAAGCTGGTGAGACAGAAGGGTGACAAACTGAAAAAAGACTTGAATGACGATGAAGTTAGAAACACTACAATGAGACAGTCAACATAGAGCAGACTGACAATGATGTGAAGATTTAAAACCCTTGAAGGACCCTTTTTTTCTAGAGCTTTAAATTTTGCAGAATGGTTATAAAAGAGCACCGATTTATTCCGTTTAAGCTCTCTGGCCTCTCTTGCAGGCTGACTTAATTTATCACCTTTCTGTAAATTTTAGGGAAATTAGGATCTTTACTACCAAACACAACGTGCAGCTCACACCTGTTCGTCGCAAGCTGAAACTTCAACCCAATCGATCCAGCTCGACAGCTAGATAACGTCAACAAAAGGTTAGCTAAAAATCAGACCTGAAATATATCCAAGCTACGCTGAAATGGGAAAATATGGCAGATGTGATATATTTGGATTATATGCAGACATTCGGTTGATTTCTGGAGTGAAATGTGCAAATTTGTTTTTTTTGTACCAAAGCTGCTGATAAAGGTTCCTTCTGAAGACTGCTATGCATTTATCATGCATATGGACCAGCATCAGTTTGTAAGCTGTTCTGCAGTCTGGCAGCTTTAACCATCGTGTTAAACAGATTCGTCTCTAATTGCTTTCCTGGTCTTCAGTCTTGCATTGACCTCTCTTAATGGCATCTGAACAGTGGGAACACGGTAGCTGAAACCTTTCTACCATTAATGACGTATCGCTTAGCATCAATATCGCATCCTCTGCCCGAAGAAGAGTTATTTCACAACACTGATGAATGATTCACTTAAGACATAAAAGTGAATCAAGTAGGCAGGAGTTGGGGGGTGTCTTTACTTCTTTTCACTTCAAAATATAAACAAATATGTAATTTGTCAGGGACTGCCAAACCTATATAGTTATGTAACTGAAGAAGGGATGGAAGTGAATGGATGGATGGAATAATATAATTACTTCTGCTAAAACCTAGTTGTTTTAGAAAAAAATGGGAATGACTGTAAAGAGCTGATGATGGTTTGTTTGACTTACCTGAAGCATCTGACTGCCGAGGCCTTCCAGCTCCTTATATGGTCGTATGACACCATCCTCGTGGATGAAACGAGGAGGACGTAGAGACTGAATATCTTGTGACGTCTCTGCTGCCCTATATCGAGACAAGGAATTTCATTTGGAAACAGGACATATCAGATTACACACCGATGTGGTAAGTGCACAATCACATAGCACAGACAGAAATAACCGTACCTCTTGATCCCTTGGAAAGTACTGCTGGCCATGTCAATAATGCCTCCTGTTGGTCGGGCTACAGCACCAACCAAACCTTTTCCAACACCTTTAAAGAAGCCCGCCGCCCCCTCTTTCTGGGCCCCTGCAATAATAACACACACGCATAAAGCAGATTGAGTTCAGAGATCTTTAGGGCCAAGCGGAAACACACTAACAGAACAGGTAGTTATTTGATGTTCTTTTAAATATTTTATTCCCTTATTTTATTGGACTAACATGTTTATACTTCTGATCAGACTCATTTTACCTTTAATAGGTTTGGTAACGATCCCTGTGATCCCACTGACAAATCCCTGTGGGAAAAGGAAAAGGAAGATACTTTGACTTTTTATGGCAGAATATCCAGTAGTGCATTTTCTGTCGGACTATTTTACACTTTGGTTGTTGCTAGGCTTACTAGTTCCTACATCCTGCATCAACTGTGTGTTTCCTACTGATAAACACAAAGAGGAACAGCAGTTTTACATACAGACACAAGTCCTTTTCCACCCCTGGCCAGCCCCTCTCTCAGACCGCTGGGCTGTTTGTTCATAGCTTCTCGTCTCTTCTGCTGGTACTCCTCATCCATTGTGATCGCTGCGACACCCTTTGCCATGGCACCTGTTATCCTGGAGGCTGCACCTGCTATACCCCCTGAATAATACACATGATTCGTTACCTGAGACTATTTTTTAACATATTTTCAGTGTTCATGGCAAAATTCAATTCACAGTTGCATCTGTAAAAATCTGAAATTTTAAGGGCTCCAACATGGTGCCAAAAAGTCTCTGATGTGTTATGCAACAGCCAAAGTTCACTGTTAAAGGCAATATAATGCTGAAATTTAACAGATATAACAATATATTAAAAACACATGCAGTAAAACAACAGTTATTGCACTGTTCAAATTACAGCCCTATATAGTAGCAATGAACCCATCCCAGTCAATCAAGGTGAATAATGGCAGCAGATAAAGTGAGGACAGCGTGGAGATGTACAAAAGTCTCTTACCACACTTATATCTTTTTATTTTCCTCCCAAGGAGCCTTTTTTTAGGGCAATGAGCAATAGTTCTCTGAGCTTTGTTGAGTTCTTTCTTCAACAATAGCTACTCTTTCCCTATTTTCAGTCTAGTTTCAGACCATTTTTACAGGACTTTGTTTATGTTTGATAAGCCTCCTAACATTGATGTCAAGCATATAACGACACCTAGCTAAAGGGATAAATCTGTGTTGTTTCTACATATAATAGTCAAATCAAATTAAATTCTATTTTTTCCCAGTTTGTAACCTGCAGCCAGTCAAACCCCCCCCCCCAAAAAAAAAACCAGGTAATTTGCTGAATCTATGAAAAATGGTGACATCACAGTTTGATAGGTATAAAATAGCTAACCACATCTGGAGGAAACTGGACAGGTAGAGGGACAAAGAAAGAAGTGGCAGGTCTAAAAGGCTTCCCCAACTTAGGCTGGACCTCAACATGAGTGAAGCAGTGCGAGATCATCTTTACAGAAAACAGAACAAAAGGGAACCGACATCCAAAGAAGAGCTTTGAATGTCCTTCAAAAGCCAGGAGAACTATTCCTGAAGACTACTTATGACAAGAAAACAGTTCAGGCTGTAATAAAGAAGAAATGCAAAGCGGTCAAACATGTTGACTTTCAAGCTTGATAGAATTGTACAAACTGTTTTTGCTTGGATTTCAAAATACAAAGAAATGAGGAGGAGTGAGGGAAGACTTTTGCAAGACACTGTACATAAAATTTAAAATGAAATATAATGAAAACATAATGAATTTTTTGCATTACAAATTGCAGGGGTTATTAGTAGTTCTGACCTGATTCTAGGGAGCTAAGGCTGACCCTATATTTGCCTTTAACACTATTTCATGCTTACCTACAGCTCCTCCCACCAGAGCTTTAACCCCAAGAGCCATTCCTTCAACAAACTCCTCAGGGCCCTGGATGGCTCCCTAGAAAAAAAGAACAGGCGGCCACATTTTCAAAATTACACAACTTAACTATTTAACAGGTTTTAGAATGCACTTCAAAAGAACTGGTTGAACTTGTCAATAATTTTATTGGATATCATTACCTGATAGGGCTCATAGAAGAAAGCCTCCACACCTTCTGACAATCCTCTGATTAGTCCAAATGGGTTTCCAAGAACATCGAGGCCCAGCACGAGCACATACATCTGCTTAATAGCCTTGAGATAGATATACATAGATATACATCAAAACAAAAGAAGACAAGACAAACTGCCACTTTTCTAGTTTTATTGTACATGTATGTATTACCTGCTTAGAATAATGTCGGAGGACCTCCTGCTGGAGCTGCTGAGTGGTGTAGAACTGGTAGGTCATTTCAAAATAGGCCAGCCTGAAATAAATGTCACAGTCAGCCAAAAAGCAGGGTTGGACTCACCAAGAACAAATCACAAGAAAATAATTTAACGCTAATGGATGGCAAGTGCATGCTGTCTATTTGAGCCTTTTTCTGTATTCATACTTGAAGACAACATCCTGCACATCAGTGAGCGTCGCGCCGATACTCTTCAGCAACAGATTGAGCGACTGGACAGGGATCAGTTCCGAATCTCTCTTCTCTTTCAAACCATCTTCCCCGCCTGTGCTCAGAGAGAAACTCAGGTGCAGCTAACAAAAAAAAAAATAAAAAAATCAGCAGGCGTTACTATGGCAACAGAGAAATTGCAAAGATCAGTTCAGACACTATATGTTTGACAGAAACCGCATTTGCACACACCTTAATGGGAGAAATGTGGAAGTACTCATAGAGGCTGATGGGAGACTTGTCAGCAGCAGAGACATGGTTCAGTTCGGTCTTTATATTCATTATGTCCTTCTCAAACAGTTCCACCTAGAGCATCAGGGGAAAGGCACAACAGCTGTTGAGTTAACCGAATTATAATTATGACGCATTCTGAACAAAAAGGTAACTTTGTGTGCGTGTCAAAGCGTATAGCTGACCTCCTGTTCTGCGCTTGTGATGCTGTCGTTCTCTGGGGAGAATAGGTCCAGGATGGCATACAGGAAGCCCAGGTCAAGTTTCAGATCCATCTCCTGAATTAAAACCATGAAGTACCTGAGGCAAACAGGAGAGCACATTTCAAGAGTTAAACTTTCAGGCAACAGAGGATTGTAAGATTTCAGCTCACCCAAATATATTATTTAGTGAAAAAAGGATCTTTATCAGGTAGATTATGAGTATAATCTTGCCCTTCATATAAAATAACAATGAGTATGAGCTAGAAAAACATATTTTGAGGAGGAATTGAGAAAAGAAGAGAAAAAAAATTACTTGATGCGTGAGATATCAGAGTGCCCCGCTGCTCGGGTAACAATGCTGATATCAGTCAGAGGTTTGGGTTCTGTGAAAAAAAATGTACAGAATATCATATTAAAGACAAAAAAACTAAAATAGTCCATTATTGTAAAAAAACAGATAACACAAAAACTGGATTAACAGACCTGTCTCCATGGCGACAGACTTTGGCAGTTTCACAGGGTAAAAAACATAAGGGAAGATGGCCCCTGGTAGCTGATTCTGGATCTGTAGGAGGAAAGGCGGCAGGTCTGTTTAGTGCACAGACCAAACAGAGCTACATAGCTATGAAAAAGCAACTGAGAAAAGCTTTTGGCTAACTTGCAGTAATGGCATGTATCATTTTCACGATGTTGTTTTTTAATAATTATTTAATTTGAATAAAGTGTTTTCACCTGTATCCGGTGAACTTGGATCCGATAGGCGCTCTGTCGTGGTGAAATGCTGTACTCCACCTTCACACCCGGCAGGAAGTGCCTCCTAAGAGGAGCATCGCATGGCTTCATTATCCGCATGTCCTGGCCATTAGGACTAAAGGACACCTGGGAGACAATTACAAACACCATAAAATTCAACAATTATCCCTTCATTTTCATTAACAAAGCACCTCATCTGAAATTTTAAATTCAGTTTTATGAACGAGTGTACATGCTGTGTGAATAAACTAAAACCAACACATTTCATTTGCTTTTATCCAACATTTCCATATGGCAGAATAAAAAAATTGCAAAATTTCACCTGAAAGCCGTTTTCCAGATCAAAAATTTCCTTGTCTACAGCCCCAGATTCAATGTAGTCTTTGAACTTGTCCTCCATAACTCCAGCTTCTTTAATGCTCAGAGGCTTCCACCGACTCTTCTTCTTAGGTTTGAATTCCCACACAACATCCGAGCTGAACCAAAAACAAAAACACAGGCAAGAAATGAGAGTCTCAGATTAGTAAAGCAAGAAAACATCATTTCTAGATAACATTTACACCCTTATTGGTCACTTTGTTTGGTAAACTTGTTCAACTGCTCGTTAAACCAAATATCTAATATTTACATTGAATGGTGTTTTTTTAGTGTAATCAGTCAAGATGACCTGCTGCATTTCAAACCTATCATCAAAATGAAGAAAAAAGGTGATTTAAGTGATCATTGGTGGCCAAATGGTGCCACGCTGCTGATCTACTCGGACTTCCATCTCTAAGTTTTTCAGAGAATGATCTTGATAAAAAAAACAAAAAAAACCCAAAACAACTGAAAATATAAAATACCTTGTTAACCCTTTCACGCATTTCACGCAAGTATTTTTATTCATCTTTTTATCCCTAAAGATGAATAAAAATACCAGGGTCATAATTCATGCATGAAAGGGTTAATGCCAGAGGAAAGAGCAGAATGAACGACTCCTTTCACCTCATAAAAAGGCAATGCTAACTCCATAGAGAACTTGTTTTAACCAAAATCTGCAGAAGAACATTTCTGAGTGCAGAACACATCAAAGCTACATGGCACATGCAAATTACAGTTTACTTTAAATTACTATTTACTAAGCAAACACAAAAGCACAGCACCTTGTGATCCCGATAAAAGCAACCTCTTGGCTTGTGCTGTTGTTCACCAGCGATAGGCCTACATGCTTTAATGCCAGGACGATTTCCTGTTGAGCCTGCTGCACCTTCTCATTGTCACAGAGCAGCTTGAAGACCCGTCGCTCCTCAGTAAACAGCACAACACGCTGGAGACCTTACAACCGATAAATAAACAAAAACAATACAGAAACAATTTCTTTGGTAATCCAAAGGAAAGTTGTTGCTATTGTTGTTCTCTACCATTACAAACTGAATCAGGGACGAATAAAACCTTAGAAACTCCAACTTCCTGCCCGTAAACAGGTTTTTTTTTTAAACACTTTTCTTTACAGTTCTAAAAATAATATTTCTACAATATGGCAACAATGAGGCACTGACAATAAAGTGTGGAAATGATTAAGAACATTTTCGAATATTAATGTGCACTAAACAGCTCAGCATTTTAATTTTGTTCAACTTTACCTTCATAAAAGGAAATCACAAAAAGCTTGCCCTCCTTGATTACATCCTCTCGCAGGTCCTAAAAGACAAATCATTTAAACTTCAGTATCTTTAATCTGTTTTTTAGATACGGATCCAGATTTATATGATCTGTATCCATACAGTGTTAAACTAAAGGTAGACTAATTTATGAAAGATTCATCACCACCAATAGCATATCTCTAGTTAATTAATAATTAATTTACAGAGAGAGCGATAGTACTTTAAGGACCTCACACTTAAAATCATAATATCAATGACATAGTAACTTTGGCTAACAATGAATCATATTCACAGGTCACTGTTAGGTGTGAAGTACAGAAATAGGCAGCTCGAAAAGGTCATAGGAGTCAGAGGGGTTCTAAAATCCAGCAGGTAAAATGTAGCACATTCTTCAAGGGAAATACATCCAGTGAGCTCATTACAATTACCTGCTTTAGCATTTTTTATCTCAGGATATCATTTATAAATGAACCTATGATAGACTTTTAATATGCAAATCTTTAAGCTAAGCCAGCCTAATCACATGTATACTTAAGATAGCTAATACTGCTTTTTTTAAAGCACTTTCAGCAGGAAAAGGATTTTATTTTGGCAACGTAAGATATTTGTGTCTTAGGAGAAAAAAGTAGTACCGATAAATATTATTATTCAGACAGTTATTATTCTGACTCATGTCCAGTACCTCTTCACTCCTTAGTGTCCCAGTGTAAGTGCTGCATTTCCAGGAGAGCGCTCGTGACCCAGTGGGCTCATTCCAGGTGTAGTACACAGCTTTCCCAGCCTCCAGCTCCTCATACTCCGCCTTTTTCTGAGAGCTGCATGTACACAAACCCACCAAGACAGACACATGCTGTATGTATCAGCAACATGAGTTAAAGCTACCAAAAATGACACAAAGAAAAACAGAGACTGAAAATACAACAGAGCCCATCCACCAAAATCAAGACGCATGCCAGCAAACAATTTCTCTTTGCTGTGTCTTAGTCTGCATCAATATGTCACCCAGAGGTCCCCCAAATCTCTCCTGGAAATAAAAGCCTGAAATATGCACATTCACATATATATTGGTCAGGATTCAGATGAAACAAATATTCACTGGAAAATACAATAAAGTCTGAATGAAGAAGAGGCAAAGCTGGAATCTACAAAAGGGTATAAAAAGCACTAGTCGACAGTACAGCACTACAGGAAGAAGCAGGTGGTGTGATTCCTTTGCAGGAATCCCAACCAGTCAGCAGCATTCAAATTTTTCTATAAGATCATAGAGATGAAAGCAAAAGTAGCTGAGTAACTGGCTTAAGATTTGTAATCTGCTCCTTTAGATCTGTGTAAATTGCAGGTACATCAGTAAAAAAGATCAGTGGGTAACAGGGTAGGTCAATTATAAATGGATAATTGAAACTGTGACACAGTCAGTGTCATTATCTTAAGTATTCAAAAATAGAGTTTGATTAAGGCAGCAGTAGGCCATGATACACACTAACAAGAAAGTACAGCGATTACTAAATACTAGGGCTGTCAGCGGTACTCGTGTTAAAATGGCGTTAACGCAAAACTTAAAGCTCCATTAACGAGTTAACGCGGATCACCCTTTGTGCGGGGCTGGACGGCGCTAATGCGTTAATCGAGCTACCTGCGCTAACCCTACAAAGTACAACTGTAATATAAATTTGGTTAGGGGAGCAGAGTACACAGGCAAACTAGAATCACAGCTGAAAAGATCGTTTTATATGTAGTTTGATCTACACTCGTCCATCTGACCGAACTCTGCACTCAAATGAACCGTTAATGTAACATCACTACCAAACCACAATTAGCTGCTGCATGTCTGGAGACGTCTTCATGATATACTTGATTCTTTCTCTTGGCCTCGTCCACATTTCCACTTTCATTTTTTTATTATACCCACTGCTTTACTTGCTATTTCAAGATCATTTATGTCATTCCATCTGAAAAACAGAAAATTGAAAAGCTTCCTACATGATCATCTCAGATTTCCCTGAACAAATTCAGGGTGAACAATACACTTTTTGATACACGGCATCCGACTGTATTTGTCATTCTCCCCACATTTAAGCTCTAAGATCTGTGAAACCATTCACCTGATTTGGGTTCAGTTTTAAAGAACATTACGTGAATTGTATATGAGAAACTGTAAGTCCCACACCGACAAAATTGTGGTTTCTACAGGTTTCCAAATCTGCTGTCAGAGGTCAGATGCCCAAATATTTTTGGGACATCAAGAATTCATCATTCCATGTTAACCTAAGCTACGCTCCTAAAAGTCCACACGCAAAGAGCCATGGTACCGGATAATAAGTCCGAAAAACTTCATAAACCTAGCTCAATTATGTTTCTAGACGATGGCATTTTAAAATGAGCCTTGAAAAAACAATGTTAGAAAACATTTTGAAAAAACTAATGACACACTTGAAGTTTTGCAAAACTCTTTAAACTGAATTTTTTTAGGCAAATCTTAGATGATCCTGTGGGAGGTATTTAATAAGCTAATATGAAACAAGCCATGCATTCATAAACCATAGTGTGGTTTAAATAACCAAATGTAGTGATGTGTATTTAAATTGTTTTGCTTTTACTTTTGTGAAAGTTTACTAGACTGATTATTTTCTATAGGAAATAACCTTTCTCTGTTAATGAAACATAACTACCCTAATAGTCCCCTTTTGTAAATCCTGTTCCTAGTTTCATATCTTTATTTTGAGTTCAGAGTTTGTCAGAGGAGTTTCCCTTTTTCATATTTTTCTACCTGTCCTCCTCCACTGAGAAGGAGAGGTCAAGTATCTTGTCAGCCACCCACGAGGACTCTGTCTGGACACTGCATGACCCACAACACACAAACAAACCGCTATCAGCAAAAACAAACACAGGCAGTTATTATTAACTTAACTGTTGGAGGCAGCTGGAACAGAAGAACAATTTGTTACTCAACAAATATGCAAAGACACGTGTCAATAAAACATGCAAACATGAATGTTTTGAGTAAAGAAACCTGTAAAATTAATTGTTGCTGTTATTAAAACGGATAAAATAAGAAGCAGAAATAACTAAAAATTCGCCACAAAACATCCTACTTCTTGAAAGAGCATCTAATCATAGGGTGAATGTGGCACACACACAACAAACGTAACTCAAAAGAAACTTTGAGCATTTTGAAAAAAACGTTACAGACAACACCAAAGATCCACAGTAATGCTAACAAACAGAACGACACAATATGTTTAAAAACACAAAACAAAACACTTTAACTAAAGAAAATCCAAAGAACAGAATTTAATAAAAAACAGTTTAGACCTCAGTGACATGGGCCTAGAGACCAGTTTGCAACCCTCTGGCAACCCCTAGTTGCTAACAACAACCAGTTGGCAAATGGTTGCTGTAGGTTTTTGGCTGTAGCTGAGCTGCTAGTGACTGTTTTGTCACTAGCAGGTTGCTATGGTTACAAATGATCTGCATGGAAGACACTGACCTTTCTGCAAACACTTGCCATTAGTGAAAACAAAAAAAGCCTAAACTCTCACCTCTGATGGAACTGAAGAGTCTGATTTTTAGTGTGGTTGATGATGAGGAAAGGGGCCGCACCATCATGGTAGTCAGAAAACCGGATAGTGGCCGAGTGCTCTGATAGATTCATGTCTACAATAATCGCACCCGCCTACACAAAAGAAACAAGCAACAGTCTGAAAGCCGTAATACAAAACGCATGTGTCCGAAAATAATAGTAATCACCTCAATTACTTATTATGTAAAAAAACCAAAAAACAACAACTTATATGCATACACAAATATTACAACTATGTGCATGTCTGCTTACTTTGTTGTCCAGATGTAATAATAAGCAGTTCTCTGGTCGTGTGAAGTCAATAGTCACTGGAGGCGATAAGCAATCTTCTACTTTAATTTTAAGCTTCTTAGTGTCGCTCTCAGGCCAGAAAGGGATGGCTGACTAAATGTGGGGGGGACAATATGATAAATGCTTCTTGTCAAATTATCAGTGAGTAAATAAACTTTAAAACTTTATCAAGAATAGATCTTTAAATAAAGCATTTTCATGCACAACAAACCTTTAGTCACATTAAATTTATAGAAATCAATCAGGATACATGATCAGTTGTTACATCACATCTACTTATGAATTTAATTATAAGAATAGCCAGGATCGCATGTCTGTGATACACTCAAACCAAAGACAAGACCTGCAATGTTCAAAAAGAGGAAAACCAGAATAGGCTCTGACCTGTTCTGGTTTTGCCTCAGTCCAAGTTTCCTGCCCCTCTTCACATATGAACACACTGTGCTTAGTTCTGTTGACCAGCATGTAGAAGGGCACAAAGGTCACAATGCGTGTCAGACTGAAACTGCTCGCATCGATCTTCACACCAACCTGAAATAAGACAGAAATATTACATGAATACAAAAAAAAGCACATATCCAATACACCAGCCTCTTTGGATCTTTCTTTTCTTTTAGCTGCTCCCGTTAGGATTCACCACAGTGGATCCTCTGCCTCCATCTCACCCTATCCCTCGTCTACTTTCACACTCAACATTTTCACCATTTGTCTTTCTCTTACTATTATTCCTTTTCTCTCCTTAGCATGCTTCCACCTATTACCTACTCTTATTATAGATCACAATGTCATCTGCAAACGTCAAAGTCCATGCAATATCCTGCCCGACTTCATCTGTCAACCCGTCCATCTCCAGTCCAAACAAGAAGCGGCTCAGCACCAACCCCTGACTATCCCACTTTTTCTTCGCTAACCTCTTCCTTTAAATATTTTTTTGGAATATTTTTATCTAAAGAGATAAAACTTCAAATCTTACCCGATAATCTTTGTATCTGCCTTTACATTTCACATCCCCGTGGCTCCCAACTGTGTCCAGAGAGAATTCATCAGATAGTTCACTCTCTGAGATCATAAGACGAACCTGGGGGAGGAAATAATTTAATCAAATTGTCTGATAAAACTACAGATAAACTGACAGCTGATAAATGTACTGAATTTGGACGACTGTGAACAATAATGAAACATGTTTCACTGCCTTAAAATAATCACCTTAAATAATTACCTTATTGTTTCGCAAGAAGTATCGAGGCTTGAAAGAAAAGAGCAACGGCATCTTGTAGTCCAAGGGATGTTTGCGATGGATATCATCAGCCTTGTACTGCAACAACCTGCTCGTCTTATTTATCATCCAGTACGGTGAATGGATAGCAACCACCATCTGCCCCAGATCATATTTAACATGAACTGCTATATCTAGCTCAGCCCTCTTTGTCTCAATTGCATCTCCATTTTCATCTTCATCCTCTCTTAGAGACTGGAACACAATGAAGGTGATCTCTTCCTGATCACTGTTGAGTCTGTACAAGACAATAGTTTGTTTGTTTGTATCAGAAATGTGAAACGATATATCGGGGACTGCATGTCGCTTCTATAAATATACTATAACTGTGCATCAACATTTTGTTAAATCTAATTTAAGATCAACATGCAATAAATACATAAATAAATTAAAGAAAAGAAAAGATATTAAGTCAGACCTGTAAACAGAAGACCAATTCTGAGCCAAGTACTCAATTAAGCGAAGGTCAAGACTTGACTGGTTGATGACTGCAGTGTGAAGCTGGGCAGAGTGTCCAGGGTCTAAAGTAGCCTCAGGTGCAGAAACTCCACTATTCTGTTGAGCAACAGGATGAAGAAAAAAACAAGGTGTTGCTGCCATTTGAATCTTTTACCTTGCTGCTTTCAGTTCATACCAACTTGTAAAGAAAATTAAATGGATTTCTTACATAGAAAGACTACAGAGGTAAGAACAGGATAAATATGTTAAATACTACATATATCAACAAAAAAGTCACCGGTTTATTACTTAAATAACATAACAGAGTTACGAGCTTTTGCTATTGATTTTTTTTTTCATAGTTTAAAATGAGGCGTTTTAAAAATCTAAATGTAGGTCGATTTGCTTATCTTTCTACAACAGAAATGTCATCATTGGACACATTTGTTTTTATTTGTGCTGCATTATTTTCTATTTTGGATTTATGGGGTGGATATATCTATCTATTTTAAGTGTAACTGGATATTTTTGACTAGAAATAAGACAAATATAATTGGTAATATTTTGACTTTTTGCACTGCAGGTACTAAATACACACTGGACTTTTGCTGTTGTGTCATGTCTTAATGTTTAAACAGTTACAAAATTAAAGTGAAGTCGCGCAAACCAATTCCTGCTTTACAAAAACTAATGATAAAAGTATAAACATCCAACACATAAAGCAGTATTATCCACATATGCCTAAGTAATGTGAAGGTGCTGGTCTCTGACTGAGGTCCTATGGTAGAATTACATAACAAAGAACACGTCACGCTTTTAAACAGAGCAAAAACAGCTGTAAAATACACACACTATACTTTTATTGAACATTAACTCATATTGTATGTTACCTTTCAATGTTCAATGGATTACCTGAGTCCAGATTATTGCATGCATCTCACCTTTAGACTGTAGGCAATGCTGTAAGGCAGAAGGTTGCGTAGAAGGATGGAAGGCCACAGGTGAAGCACGAAGGGCACGTCAAAATTCTCCCCAGCGTCTCCGGTCTCTTTGCACGTCACTGCATCCCTTAACGGCACAATGTTGATGGGCATCACACCACCTTGGTTTCCACGGCGACGGCACATCTGCTGGAGGCGTGTCTCAGGCTCCAGGTTATTAATGTCCTCGTAACTGAAGCCCTCTGAGCAATCATACTGCTCACCGTGACTATCATCTGTGCCCTCTATTACTGGCTGAAGGGTCAACTCAGACCTGATTGGAGCATAAGGGTAGTAAAGGTTAGAGGTCATTGTATTTTTTTTTTTGTGGAACAGAAACAGAAAAGATCAGGAAACATGAAACAGAGAGTGAATGTGTTAAGATGGGCGTAACTATGTGGGTCAATTTAAGCATTTGCTCCACCTATATGAGTCCAGAGGCACACAGAACTCCTCGGCAGGAAGAGCAGTACCCAGATGGGTTGATCCTTCAAAAACGCTGAATGGTATTGAGAAATGATTGATGAGCTGCATAGTAAAAGACAAAAACAAATTACTGGTTACTGACATTTGAACTTAATCTGAAAGACCTATCTTGGCATACTGGCTTATATATTAAAAGCTACTTTTTAGGAGTTGCCACAGTGGGTAGCTTCCTAGGCATAATTTAGGACATCTCTACACTAAATATGCTTCTTGATGCAACCTCAAAGGTATTTGTGTCTCCTTCCAGGATCGAACAGGAAATCTTTCGTGTGACAGTAAAAAAAAACTGTGGAGCCACTAAATTCATCAAATATGCCATAAATGACATTTAATGATTAAAGAAAGGATAGTTGAGTGTCTGGAACATTGATCTCTGAGGGTGTGATTCTAAACTCAAGCTCAATATATAACACTCCCTTCAGAGAGCAGTACAGGGTCTAAACAAAATGAAAAGAGAAGTCGACTAAATAATAACAATGTTGGTTGGCCTTCAATGCACATTTCCAAAAAAGTCATATCTGACATTGACCAGAACAAGAACATAAATTTTATAAATTTCAAATGTGAAATGTTGCTCACACAACCAGTTTATAGATGCGTTGTGGAATGACTTTTATATGAAAGGTAGCTTTAACTACAATGAGTTAGTAAATAATGTAATTTGAGAGACAGCTCACTGTAATTACACAGGATGACACACATATGATGGGACTGATCATCCTACATACCTGGAAAGGAGAGCGGATCTTGATGTACTTGCTGCCTTCTACAGAAGAAATCTGACAGACCAGGAAACGAGTGACTCCTGAGTTGTTGTGCATTACACTGTACATTCCCCGGCCCACTTTGATCAAAGGGATCACACTGGCTGAAGTGTGACCATCCGGAGCTGGAAAGAAAATAGAACGCACAGGTTTAAACTTTGGTTACTGGCTCTATAACAAACAATATCAGATATGATTTTTAGAGAATAGAGCACAAGCTAATTAGAAAATGTAAAGAAAGCATATAAAACATTAAAACATATTTTATGTTTTTGTAGTTGGAGACAACTGTAGATATATCATTACTGTCTTTTCAGCATAACTGTGATAGTAAAGTATAACTCACTAGGCTGTATGTAATAGTCTTTTCCACTCAAAGACGTCATTGCTGAGAAATGATCAGTGTCCGCTGTGGATGAATAGTCCATTTCAAGGGTTTCACCGCTCTCCAGTTTCACAGTATTAGCGATACTCTGTTGTCCAACAGGACAAAACATCTCACTGTGGCGCACAGACACTCGTAGGCCGAGACGGTTTTTGACCACAAATGGAGCTTCATCCTTTTGAAAACACTCTGCTGTCTGTTTGGCAGCTTCTGCAAATGCCTGAAGAAAGACAAAAACATGCACATCACACATCGATACAAACCCCTAGGCAGTGATTTTCTATCAAGCCTTTGAAAGCCTTTTTTCTTACAGTGCCCAGGTTACTCAGCATGGCCAGTCCACATTTGGAAAGTGTGATGTTGAGCTGATCTTTACTGCGGATGGCGATGACTGTCTTATAGTCTGGGATATTAGAATCCACTTCATCTGACAAGCCTGTGTACGTCACTGATTTCTTTTTCATCTGGTTAGAGGACGGTAAAGTTTTAGACACATCATGTGTATTTTTAAGTATACTATATGTGTGCAGAATGCAAGTATACACAAGTACCTTCAGTTCCAGCACCCATGGCCTGAAACCATCTCTTGTCTCATCTTCTAAGGGCTCCAGCAGTGGCTCCCATACTCCCATCACTTCATTATAATAGAGAACCTAAAGATAAAATGTATTAATAATAGGAGCAAAATTCTGAAAAGCAAACAATTTATTTAAAGAACCACATCTCTATTTGTTTGGGTTACCTCCAGGGTAAGCTGACTGTATAAATTAATGAGCGTGGACCAGTTCTCCACATCTCCCTTGAAGGAGGACTTTGCCAGAAGCATGGGGATGGTGCGATGTCCCACTCCAGCCTCCAGAGTCACACAGATTGATTTGATGTTCACCTGCAATTATTTTGCAAATTCATGTTATTATATGGCAGCATACAGTCAGCTTTACAATATTATAATTTCAGCCAAAATGCTGATAATTACTTTTAAGGACTCCCCCTGTGGTATTAAGCGGGTCACTGATTTTGTGTCTTCATTGTCCTCTTCTTCTAGGAACCAGAGTTTGAGCTCCTTCCAACTGCGCTTATCCCACAGGTTCACAGGAACGGGACTCTCCAGCTTCTCAGGGGTCTCCGCTGTTGGAGTGAGTGCTGACTGGATGGTAATCACGGTGTTGATTATAACTGGAGATACCTGTGCATGAGTCAGACACCAGGGAGATGAAACCTAAGCTTACTTGCATAAGCCTGGCTCTCAGAGTAAAGGAGACATGACGAGCAGCAACAGCAGCTAAGTCAATCAGGTGCTACAGGAATGACAAATCATGCCACACACATTGCCACATAGCTAAGTGGTATGACATCGTGCCTGTGACGAAGACTTTGGCTCAGGATTAGGCAAAAAAACAACAACAAAAAAAAACAAACAGCTAGCGCAAGTGATGGAGAAGTTACCTAAACATTCCTGCCTATTCAGAATTAAGCTAGCTACCCTATAATGAATGTTGAGACATCATGTATGTCTCATCATTCATTGTTGTTTGACCAATGACTGCATAGTGGGGCAAGCTAGTTAGGTGATTCTGCCCGACAGAGATACATTTCTTGCTTTTAATATTTGCTTTTCTTTGATACAATTTTCATCAACAAGCGCAAATACAGACCCGTTAGAGCTACAATAATATGTCCTCTTGTTATATCCATTTCCAGGAAATAAATATCTGAAACTTTTTTTAAATCAAAAAACAATTTTTCCAAGGAATCATAATGCTGTAACCAGATCTAGGGATTAGCTTTCTGTCTCATTTAATTAAATATGCATACATGGCAGTGGTTAAACCCCCAAAAAGTAAAAAAAAAAAAGAAAAAAAAAGATTTAATTTGCTAACAAGCCCCCAATGATTTCAATTTGAAGAAGAAAATATGTGGCCTCATGCAATACTAACAAAACAAATACCTTAAGTGAGAGAGCGTTGATGGTGACCTGCATAGCCTGAGGGGAGGTTGGAGACTGAGTACTTTCGAAGAACACCTGACATGGCTGAAGCACTGTAGTCACGTTGTTTCTCCTCTTTTGTCTTAAAAATGGACAGGCAACAACCTACAACAAAAGTGACCAATTAGAAAAAAAATCATATTTCATTTAAATATGTGTAAAGGAATATTAAGATTTCCTCTGGATACATAATTTTGAATTCTTTGAACATGTGATTTTGACTAGCACAATACAATCCAATTATAAACCTTGAGGTCCTTGATAACAGCAGTCATCCGTGATCCTTCTGCACCATTTTTCATTACTAGTTCGCAATATGTGGTCATCACCAGAGCTGGGGCGTCATCACGGGTCAGGTCAGCTACAAATACAATCTCTGGGTTTCGCACCAAAACATTCATTTCTGTCTTTGATACTGTGGCTGTAGCTGTAGCTAGTAGAGACACAGAGAGTACTAAAGTAAAACTTCATGTTAAATAATTACAATAAGCCAGTTTAACTTAATCACAAAACAGAATCTAGAATCATTATATACAAGTATATAACATCTAAGTTATTATCTTAAAGCACCTGTAAAAAATGTATTTTACTGAAATAGTCAAAAAAGAAAGTTTTATGAACATAAGGCAAAACAAAGATGGGCATACATTTAGGGTTTAAGCTTGTCTTTAAAGAGAACTGACATGTTTCCAGTTAACTACATTAAAAGAATAAAACTGATGAAGTCCACTCACCAGACTCTTTAGATGTGACCGATGAGTTAATATTCTTTTTATCCCCACCAGCAGTACTGTTCTTGGTTTGTGGCACTTGAGCAAAACCCTGCTGGGTGGCCTTAAGGAAGATATCGGCCACGGTGAGCAGAAATTCCATGCTGGCACATAGATACACATCCTGTACCACTGTGTCTAAAGTGGTGCTTTCACGGGTTTGACGATAGCTCACTTCCACCATGTTGTTCTGTTCTGCACCAGGACACATTGCCATCATCCTAGAGAAACACAAAATAGGGCTATGAGAAAAAAGAGTGAACACAATAAAATAATTTGCTTTACACGGATCTGTCGAGACGTGGCTTTTTTGTGTTTAGAGTCTTAATGTGTAACTAGCTATAGAAGTGGTAGCCATACCTTGGGGTGATACTTTTGGCTTTTGGCCTCTTGTCGTCTAGAAGGCATTCAGCCAGTTGTACTGACGCCTTCATGGAGCTGTCAGAGTACGTGTAGACAGAGGTGGAGATGGTGCCCAGAGTAAACTCTGCTAGCTTCAGCTGCTCATTGTGTGGGTCTGACCGCTCATGTTGTGGGCCTGACAGCTCACGATGTGGGTCTAACTGCTATTTAAAACAGAAATTACACAGACTTTCTTTACACAAAATAAAGGCTGACAAGCCTAATTCTATAATATAGTTATGACTTTTGTATGTTTGTATATATGTAACAGGCTTGGCATTACCGTTTCCTTGTTGGAGCTGTACAGAACCACAGTCAATGAGTCAAACTTGAAGTTTAATTTCAGCGTGTTCTTTTTCAGCTTGCTGTTTTTCTGTGTCTCCACAACAGCAGCTGTCACTACTGTGTTACCTAATAACAGCATTATCAGAGCACAGAACTCAGATTAAAAGACAAGCTACTGGAATTTAGTCAGAATTTAGCACTATAGTTCTAATCAGGGAGAACATGTTGCAGATTTCATTAGCTTCATGGTTTGTAAGTCTGTCCTGTCAAACAACTCCTCTGCTTTTTGTTGTTTGGTTTTTTCAGAATAAACTTAGTTATCTGACCAGGCTGTTAAATCACATCTATATTTAAAGCGCTATCAAACACATAACCATACCAAACATAACCATATACAAAAACGACAACTTACTGCTGGGTGGTCCAGTTGTCCCCGACTCCTGGGAGTCTTTGTTGGATACAGTGTCAGAGGGGTCAGTGGCAGGCAGAGCAGCTGGAGGTGGACCAGCTTCAGACTTCTCGGACAGGTTCTCGTTCAGAGTCCTCAGGACAATGATCATGTCATTCTGGCAAAGGAGCAGCTGTTGGGAACAAAGAGAGATGATGTTGATAAAACTATTTTCAATTCTCTTTATAAGCCTCTACATAATAGTTGGATTAAATGCCCCCCCCCCCAAAAAAAAGGTAAGACATATGAACATATATATATATATATATATATATATACATACACTCATGGGCTTTAGATGTACCCCAATTTCTATGTCAGGTATTTCATGATACCAGCTGGAAGAAAGGTTTCTACGGATTTCCAAGTCTAGGCTGACTGGCTTCAGCAGTTGGATCTCGTCTTCAAAACGTTCATTTTTACATGTGGCTCTGAAAGCAACAAAAACATCAATTTACAAAGGTCTACATGAATAATGCAAATTCCAATCAATCACAAAGACAAGCATGCATATTTTTTAAATAATAACTCCCACAGAAACTGACCTGTACATCTTAAGGTCAGTGAGTCTCACAGTCATTATATCCACAACAGGTGGGATAGTGGCATCTGCTTTACAGGGCTGCTTGGCAAAATGATTTTTAATGGAGAGCAGACCAAGGTCAGCTACAATGACATTTGATGAAGAGGAGGACTGGGGGAGGAAGATGACGGGTGCATTGAAGTGGACATCAAGAGCGATCCTAGTGGTCCGTTCAGCCAGTTCTTTCACACCTGAGGCTGCTTTTTCTGCAGCCTGAACTGTTACCTCAGTTAGCGCCTCTTTAGCCTCCTGGAAGTTATTGACAAACTCCTGTAAGGAGATGAGGATGGGGAAAAATATTTTTAGAGAAAAATTAATAAGATGAAGCTGGAATGCAGAAATATACAGAGGTAAAGTAAATAACTATGTTTATGACTTAAAATTTTTAAATGACCTTATCTAACAAATTAAACCACGCCTTTTACATGTGAACTCAAATTGATAAGAGCAACAGATTGATTCTGACCAGAAGAGTGATTCTTACCAGTATAGATGAGAGAAACTTGTTGAGGAAGATGACCTGAATGCAACCCACACTCAGTGTAACAGTCGTGTCAACGTTAGACATGTCCAGATAGGCATCTCCTTCAGTTGCATCATTATAGTTTACCATGCGGAAGTGAAACACTTCCTTATCTGCTATGGACACAGCCTAGAAAAACAACGATGGCACAGAAAGAGCAGAGTTTAGTAAAACACATATATGGCTGTGCCACATGGTCAGCAAGTAACACAAAAGAAAACTTAACAAATGAAGACCAGAAACATTAATGTGGGAAACAATGACCATTTCTTTTGCATTTCTTTAAGTACAATGATAAACATTCATAAGCGCTGGCAGTTGGTACCTTTTTGTAAAAAGCTTCTTTGTTACAGTCCAGGATCACAATGTTCTTCAATTTGGCCGAAACCTCCATCCCCTTCTTCCTCATCAGGACCTCGGAAACCAGACCTAGACAATTACAAAAGCCCAAAGTTGTACAATGAATTGAAGATTTGACCAGAAAAGGTTAATTAGAAAACTCTGTATACAGTAGAATATAGCAAAAATAATAAACACTAAATAAATCCTATAGAAAGCACTGTCAGAGAACATAGTACACAGAAAACTCTTCCTTTGATACCTTCAATACTGATCTCTGAGATCCTGGCCTGCTGTCCTCGAATGAAAACTTTAAGGCAGCGGAGATCGGTTTTGATATGCAGATTAACCACATCAGCAAATTTGGACCTTTTTGAAGCTGTGAAAAAGGTGAAGAACAATGAAATAAAGACATTACATGGAAGAAGTTGCAAAAAATTTTTTAAATGTTTCCAGTAATATTTAATCTTTGATACTGCTCTGAAAATCAGTTTTATCAAATGTGAAACATCTGCTCTAGTAGTACAATGTTCTTATAAATGGTGAGACAACAACAGCGTGTGGTAAATATCAGTTACGTTTTTTTTTGGTTACAGCCGTTTCCTCCTTCTTCTCTCCCTCCTTCTCTGCTTCAGCATCGTCCTCCTCAGGGATGGTGGGAAGCTCCTCCTGCTGCCCTTCCTTCTTATTAGATTGAGGAAGGAGATTACTGAGGAATTTCATGGTGTTGAGGAGAGCCTCCGTATGGAGGTGAACATCCAGTGATGAAAAGGTCACCTGATGAAGAAAAATGTAATAGCAATAAAACTGAACCTTTTTTCTGTGAAATGATGTTGTGATACTTCTACCCATTATTTAGGATTACTGAAGAAGAAACACTGTCATTAACTGTGGCATTTTCATCATATCTATGCCCTACATAACAACATGGTATAAATAACAAAATGGGAACATTAAGTAAAAAAAAAAAAAAAATGATATATCATTTCTCATATATATATCTCATTTCCCTTACCCTGATGAGCTGCTCAGTGTTATTGTATTGAGACTTGAAGTCAGGACCGTTCTTGTCAGCCTAAAAAAAAAACATCGAATCTTTAATATAAAGGTAATTTACCACATTTTTTAAATATTTATGGAAAATATCCTGAAATGTTTTTACATAACATATGCTATATTACTTTGATATACTCCAGAGTGAGCAGATCGACCTCTTTGTTGTCTAGTGTGGTGATCAGCTGTACTTGCTGGTCTTCAGAATCTGTGCAAGGAACAAACAAAGCACGTCTAATAGAAATTAAGCAAAGACTGCCCTGACGGTTTGCACATTTCTATTAGGATAATTGTACTCATCAAATGTTTAACCAAACTTAACATATTGCTGGTATCTACTGACCCATGTATTCAGGACACTTGAGGCAGATCTCTCGCAAGTAGGTATTAGATGTCATGTCAAAGGTGCGCAGTTTCAGCTCAGTGCCCAGACCCTCGATGTCTAAGTGGAGCACCGTGACCTCCATACTTCCAGACACACGACACAGCTGAACAGAAAACTGGACAAAGAGGACAGAGAGACGAAACATATCAATCAAGGTGGTCACAAAAATAAAGGGAGGTCGAGAAATTTAAAAAAGGAATGCTAAAGAGAAAAGACAGAGTTTGATTTCTACCATTTTCTTTTTATCCCAAACAGAAATAACTAACATGACTGATAACAAGGGTAAATAAAAATAATTCTTACAGAATTTGATAATTATGTTTAATTGTGCAGAAAAGCTAAAAGAAAGAAACAATTAGGCAATACAAATAGTGTTTCTGACACTGATAACTAAAATCAGTAAGTAAAAAGTCAGTAAGGATTGAATATTTAAAAACAGAAAAAGAAAGGATATTTCTGTACCTCACTGATCTCAAATGTCATAAGGAAGTTGGTCATGTTCTTTTGTGCATCTTCCTTGATGGCACTTTTTCTTTTGCTTGCGTCGACATAGCGCAGCGGCATGGGATTGTCTGGAAAAAATGGTTTTTCTCCAATGGGAGAGCTGGGCGCATCATAGAACAGATCCTCCTCTGACCCTGAGATATAATAAAAAATAAAAACAATCTGTGGTAAGAATACACACGGGATTTTTGAAGATATTTAGCAGTAGGACCAAAACAAAACTGTGTCTTACCTAATGAGGTGATGCTGATGGTCTCACATGACTCAAAAATGAGAGAAGAGCGCTGATCAAAGTTCAGAGGTTTTCTGGGAGTGAGATGAGGGGTGAAAGACTGCCGAGGCTGAAAAAAAAAGAAAAAAACTTTGTATTAACACACTATTATTTTATTAATAAAATCTATCTTTTTTTTTACTAGTCTGCCACTTCCACCTTAATATTCAACTATCTGTATATTCATGCAATGCAAAATCAATAATACTAATAATAATGATAATCAGCAGCAGCAGCTCAGAGGCTCCGAAATTAAATGCTTAAAATCCGCTATAATCATCCATTGAATTTTTAATTTTGTTACGTAATTTTCTAACCACTGTAAAGGAGAACAACAACAGTAATTACTGATGAAAGAATTGAAC
>VUQR01023658.1:15586-27552 GCA_015108515.1 Hemichromis elongatus | reverse complement strand
AGCAGAGGCTCCAAAATTAAATGCTTAAAATCATAATAATCATAAAAACCCATAATCATCCATTGAATTTTTAATTTTGTGACGTAATTTTCTAACCACTGTAAAGGAGAACAACAACAGTAATTACTGATGAAAGAATTGAACCTTCAAGGTTCCCAAGATTCTAGTTTTGAGTGATTTTAGTGAATTTTCTTGTGGAATGCAATTTATTTAATCGTCACAAAATCCGAAGAGGACCATCTCCGTACCACTCCAATCTTACCTTTGGAGTTGATGATGGAGCATTGCTGCGTGCAGCAGGTTTGCTTTCAGGCAGCGGGATACTATCCACCAGCTCCAGAACACTTCGAAGTTTTATATCAGAAATACGAAGAGACAACAGAGGAAGCTCTCCAGACATCTTATATCTATAAGACACATAAACAAAGATGCATACAAAACTTATTTAACTTTAGTTTACCTAATACTCTTAGCTCTGATTTTTACAACTTGGGAAGATCAAAGTTTTCCATTGGGTACCTGAACCTGCACTATATTTATGAATATTTACTAGTGTTTGGATCAGTCTTTAATATTACATGTTTTTCTTCAGTGAAACTCTTCAGGGGAAAAAGAAAAGAAAAACATAAATTTCTAAAAAGATAGAAAAATAAAAATTTGTGAAGAAACAAAGAAAATGGTTACGAGCAAGTTTAGATTTTCTTAAAAAGATTTAACTTTGCCATCAGTTGACTGTTAACCAGAAACACACTTACTTTGGCATTCGGGAGTCTTTGTTGATCATTGCCCTGCTGAAAACCACCTTTAGATCCACTGGCTCTAGGATGTGGAGTGGTGACCGTTTCTGTTTGCGGGCCTTTGTCCAGTTACCATCTATCACATGGAGATAAAGGTTTATATTTCTACTGAGTCCAAACAGAGCCAGAGTTAAAAACAAGAAATATTTCTGTTGGATTAATGTGTAGGTTTGGCAAAATTCTTTCTTCAACAATAAGGATCCTAAGAGCTTTGACACAATACCTTCTGAAATCAATGGAATATTTTCTTTGCTAAGACATAGTAAAGCCATTAGAGCAACAAGTGCCAGTCACTACCATAGAGACATTTCTTCAATGCTGTCTGTGTGACATTTTTCACTGTGTAAAACCTATCAACACAAAAAGCTTAAGCTTAGTGATTTTTAAACAGTAATTAGAATAAACTCTGAAAACCCACCTCATCAATCAACATTATGTGTATCAATCAAAAACCTTCAATGTGTTACAAATGTGTTTGTGTGTGTGTACCTGGTTTGCTATACAGAAACTGTAGGTTTTCAAGCTGTACATCAAAGCTATCGTAAGCTCTGGACATGATGTCCTCAATGTTGCTGGAACTCACACACAGCTGAGGTAGATGTTTCCTGCTTTGACTGGACATCTGAAAAAGCACAGAAACATGAAGGCATATGTAATTATTAAGTTTCATACCTTGAATGCTGTCAATTATTATTCACAGGTGACAGTTCCCCACCTTGAAATGACCGAGATCCAACAGCAGGATGTTCTGAGTGCCATTGTAAAAGCCGGTCTGTGGAATGATGACGTAGGAGGCCATCAAGTTCACTTTCAGGTCGAGAACTTTCTGTGTTTCAATCACATACAGTAAACCTGAAATACAAAATGTTAACGGGTCATCAATAGTAGCCTTAACAAGCCAAAGTAAAAGAAAAAAGCACACAAAATAACTTTATTTTACTCTTCTTCTTTCAGCTGCTCCGTGTAGAGCACAGGTGTCAAGCTTCAGGTTGACACTCCTGCTTTAGAGGACACCACAGCAGATCATCTGCCTGCGTCTCACCCTATCCCTAGTATCTATGTCCTCCTTCACTACATCCATGACCCTTCTCTGTATTCTTCCTCTTTTCCTCCTGCAGCAGCTACATATTCAACACCTTTTGTCCAATATATCGAGTATCCCTCCACTATGTCCACACTATCTCAGTGGAAGTTAGTCTCTTTAACTTCGTCTCCAAAGGTAGGTAAATTTTATTGTTGTGGAATGCATAAAATTAACTAAATTTGGGTTTTTGTTTAATGATCTCTAAGATCCAATTAATTTAAGTGATATTTAAATGCCAAATTCATCTAAAGGTTCTGGAGAAAACTTCAATAAGGACAAAAAGAGCTTGAAAAATCTTCAAAAACCCTCAGGAAACAATCAGTTTCAAGAGCATAAACAGGAAGACTAAACAAGGAATGTAAACATTCGCCCATCAAATAAGTCCTTAGAGATCCCGACGATCAACCATGATAGCAGATATCGGCAGTGCATCTCAAACTCACCAGTGGCTGTGCGGTCTCTAAACTGCTCCAGTTTCATCAGGGTTGCATTTGTGAGCTCGTCCAGCTGCATGTCATCAGGAGGCCTGAAGAACGCCGATATGCTGTTCACTGTTATCTACACAGACACACAGAGAATCAAATTTATAGGTACTGCTTTTGAGGCTTTTTATTTTGGCTGCTTATTCATACTCAGTAAGACCACTCACAGCATCATAGATGATTTCCAAGGGTTGTGATTCTACGTGAAGCCGTTGGTTAGCGCTCTCATCCAGGGGGTTGGTCTCAAACAGGATACAAAGCAGTGGGGTCCCTGCTCCTATGGCTGCCTTCCTTGATGAAAGGACAGTTGGTGGAGGTCGCTTATTGGCAAGGCCAGTGACCTCAAACAAAGTAAGCTTGGCTGTGATTCTGGAAAGGAAATAACAAAACAAAACAACAACAAAAAACACAAGCCAGTGTTATCAAGTATCTACCCGTGTGGGGGAAAAAAAGGGCCAGCTACAAGCTTGTTATTTTTTTTTTTAGAAGGCTGGAACAAACTTGATGGCTTGTGCTCCAGATCTCTGTGTGAGTGTGGAGTACAGCTCTCCTACAGTCAGCCTGATGATCTCGTTTTTGTCCTTGTCATCTTTAATTGACATGGACAGCTTCTCCATGTGGAAGTTGACCTTCATGTCCTCAAACTAAAACATATGACACAAAAAAAAGTATTCTGTTACTTAATCTTTACACTCTGTAACCCTTTTATTATTTGTTTCAGTGCGATAGATAACCAAGTGGAAGTGTATTATTAGTTATTGAGGGGGTGTTGTCAGGGAAAGTGACTCACATCCTTTGGCAGGTTGAAATTTGCAGCAGTCTCGCTGTATCCAATGGCAGTGTAGAGTTTGGCTTTCTCAGCAGGGGTTAACAGCTCATCAAACCCTGACACAGAGATGGTAAAAACAATAAAGCGGAGTGGACATGGGAGGAGGAAGAAAAGCTAATATTACAGGCTGTTACTACAAAGACATGTGCATGTCTATATGTAACCTACCTCCAGTCTTAACTTCTTTTTTTTCTGTATCAGGCTGTCCTCCCCAGTTCCACATCCAGCTGATCCAACCCTGAGACTCTTCTTCCTCCATCTTCATCCCAGGACGGTAAATACGCAGGCCTGCTTTACTTGCCTGAAGAGGGAGATGAAACAAATTGTCAAAGGCTTCAACTTTTTCACTTTTCTGGGGAAAGATAACGAGGAAATTCTGACAAGCCCACATCTGTTAGCATTATACAAGAGAAATTGTGTAGAACATGCCTATTTACAGTTAATGCCACAGCGCTGCACCTTGTAGAAACCATGGCAGGCTAATCCTCAACCCCTTACATCCCTTTGCTTAATGTATAATTATCTGTTATGCGCCTAATTTGGTCCTATGTGGCCTGCTGGAACAGACATACACCAGCACCAAGTAGCTGAGAGGCACTGTACTGTGCATAGTTCCAATAAATCTTAAACTGTTGCCCTTTTTTTTAAATGGATTTTAGCAACAATTTGAAATCACAACAAAGCGCAAAATGTGATGCAGCCATTACAGTTTTATCAATTCATAAATCAGATACAACGTGTATAGGCTTATTGAAGTTTTCTCAGTTATGTAATACAGAAAGCTTACCTCCACTTCAGCCTGCTGTCTGGCCAAAGTAATGTTAAAAATATCCAAAGTCTTCTCGGGCTCCTAAGAATAAACACAAAAGATATCGATTTAGAGCTTTTACTAGATTGTACAATTACTACAGTTCAGTTGTTAGGGAAATATGATACTAATAAAAATAGAGAAGAAGTTGGGAACAAATTTAATTTCAAATGTTCAATTCAATTATTTTCAAGTCTATCTCAAAAACTCAACATCAACCTCTAATGCACTTCAACCAATCCCTGTAGGCTTGAATATGATATATCTTAGTGAGCAATTATGGCTAGAAATATGACAGACATCACTTTAGAAAGCTACTGAGAAGTAATACTATTGTAAATAATTACTTCCATTTTATATTAGCTTTACTTTTGACATAAGCCTTTAATTATGATCCCTACAGTCAAGAAAAGCAAATTTTGCAAGCATTTCTCTTACCACAGTGACAACAGGTATGAAAATTATATTAAAACAGACAACCATTACTGGTAGTATTAGTATATAAAATTAAAGTCAAAATTTCACCTGTCTAATATGTTTATATGCAGAAATGTAAAAAAACATAAATAATAATTCAAATGTTTAAGTCTTAAGACAATAATATGAAAACAAAGACCAGAAAGGAAAACAGTCCCATAAGTCTCTCTCTGTCCTTCCTCCCTTTTCCTTCTCCCCTGTTCAGGTTAGTTCCACCCCACCTCTAATTTTTTGAGAAGCTCCTCGTTGGGTTTCTTGCTGGTGATCTTTATCTTGTAGAGCTCTCTGTAGTTTTTTACCATATGCCGGTGCCGGCAAATGTGTTGCCATGACCACATGCGGAGACCTGGCTTCACATCTATCTCCAATATGCCTGTGATCACATACTTCCACCTGGAAATCAGGCATAAAATCACAGTAACAATTTGTAATACTAAGTGGACCAAATGTAATGTGGTAAATGACGTGTGCATATGGGATTCAGTTTTTGAAAAAAGATTACAGAAAGACAAGACAGAGGAAATGGCATGTGATAAATATGTGACAGTGTCTCCTGACCATGTTTTGGCATTGTTGTGAACATGGACCTCGGGTCTGTACTTCCTGTAGGGCAGATTGCGTGACATCATATCCACTGAGCACAGCAGCTCCAAGATGCTAATGTACTGGAATAACAGGAAGTCAGCAATTACGACATCACAAAGTACTCTAGTGCAGTTATTATCTCAGAATATTCCATTTTAATGAAACTTTAACACATGCAAGTTTAAACAGATCTCTCTCACACACATACACACCTGGGCTTTGTTGAGTTCAATTGCCACCTCTCTAAGATTGACCATCAGATCCACTTTAGGGGAAGAAAAATCCACATCTGACCTGGGATTCATCCGTAGTTTTGCATCAGCTGAAATGGGGCGAAAAACTGTGGAACAGCAAAAGGAATTAAGATGACTTAACAATTGCAAATGTGAACTTAAAGATGTTTTCACTATATTTTGTGCTGCACATAGCAAACTTTCATCTATTGCATCTATCTAAACGTTACCAATGTTATCAGTTCAAAAATATGTAAGCTGTTGCCTTAAAGTCAAACTAAAAACAAAATCTGTTGAAATGTGCTGAAAATCTGATCTCATGACTCAGTGGTGGTGAATCAAACTCTTTGAATCAAACTCTGTAAATCACCCGGGTTTTTTGGGTGCTGCAGCGTCATTACAAATCATTTCTTCATCACTTTCTGTTTGCAGAAAAATGTATACTTGTCATGTAATGTGGTTTTAACTTAGTTCCACAAGAATGACAGTGAAACACTCACTGAAGTCGTGAGAGGAGTGGACTTCCATGCTGCTCTGGAGATGTTGCTGTAAGAAAGCAAAGGAAGTGAAGATTTATTTACATTTTAATTCTTTTTTTGCTAATTTCTTGGCCTTTTTGTTTTGCTCTATTTATAATGTATGGAAGAAAACTAATACTATATCATGTGTATGACATAGTGCTAAATGAAACACCTTTACATAACTCCTGTGTATCCGAAAATCTGTGCCCTGTGTGATCACAACTTAACAATAACATTGTGTGTTCCAGGAAAATAGGAGATGGCTAATTCCAAGTATATATTAATATGTTAATAATGCAGTGACTCACCAGGGCCTGATCTGAAGTTTGACTGGAGAAAAGTACAGAGTTAACATTCCAGTAGGCAAACAAGTTATCTAGTTGTACCAGCTGAGAAAACAAGAAACACAAAGCAATTAGTAATGAAGCTGTTTGCCATTATAAGGAAAAAAGCTGACAGTGTGTGACAAGGACTTCTTAAAGTTTTGATTACGCTCCAAAGTTATGAGGAAGTAACACAGCTGAAAAAAACATAAATCAATCAAACTTTTCCAAGAGTTGTTTTTTAACTTCTGAGTATTTTTAGGAACTATTTTAAAGCCAAAAATATTTTTTTAAACGTGCATGTGGTATTTTTGATTAAAAAACCCCCCATAAATGTATCACCTGTTCAGTGGTGGTATAGTAGGGAGATAACATGGTTGAATGTCTTACCTTGAAGAAAAACTTGGCATTCTCATCTAAAAGACTGGGTCTCCACTTCTCATCAGCTGTCTGTGAGTCAAACAAGCAGTGAGGTTAATGAAAAACTTAATATCTCAATGTAAAATAGCATATAATTTGAAAGAAGAGAAGCATCACCTGAAGGCTGAGGTTTTTGAGTGACACTCCAAATGACAAAGGGCAGTTTGGATTTGTTACCTGTCATTAACAAAAAAAGGAGAGAAATAAAGAGCTAAGCCTTATGATGTGGTTAAGACGAAAAATTAAACCAATCAGTTCTTCATTTGTAACGTGCTCTAGAAACGGTGTTTACTTCATTTGAAGCCGAGACATTTATAAACTTGCAGGACCGTAGATAAAATTTTACATTATAATGGTAACTCAGCTTGAATACTCACATGATCTTCATAGCGCACGTGGATGTTAGAGATCTTGACTTGCAGGTTTTTAATGACTTGAGTGACAAGCTTTTCCACAAAAGTGTCCTGCTTCTCAAGCTTTGGATTCTCTGTAAAACGCAAACGATTTGGATTATGATGCTCCAACAGGTCCCAAAGAATTCCTGAAGCTTTTCTCTAAAGGACCTTTGATACACATTCACTGTGTATTTCTGTATGATTGGAACGACATGTGCTCCAATTATTCAGCTGGCCTTAGCTCTAATGACTGCCTGCTGAACTTTACAGATAACTAAATTTTTACTTTCAGTATTTTTACTATTACTTCAGACCTTTTCTTTTTTAGCATTTAGGCATTGTCAAGCACATATTAGCTTACATAAGTATGCCAGTCAAAAACATTGCTGTTAATAAAGCTGGACCATTAAACATGTAAACTGGCCTTAAAAAAGTAGTACACATTTTTGTTTACATTTACAAATACAATACAAACTTACATATGTATTGCAACTAAATGCTGTAAATTAAGAAATAAAATACAACACTTGTCACCTTCAAAGAGGATATAGTCTTATAACAAGAATAGCTTGTATGTAGGCACATACACTTGTGGTGAGAAGTTTACACACTTATAGGGAATGAATGCCTTTTCTTTGTAAAGCCATTAAAGATGTATGCTGTGCAATAAGGTTGGGTGATATGTAAAAATTTTCCAACAGACAATCGTCAGTCTAATAACCAACAACAGGCGATATATTCGTACCTGTGCAGACTTTTTGGTGGGCGGAGCTATACAATCATGCACAAACTGATTTCCGTGTTTGGATGAACTGATTGCCAAATTGCACACTGGAGGAGAAGGCGCAGATAGAAACGGACCGTTACCTCAGCTAGGAGGTGGTAGATTGAAAAGACGATCGACTGGCTTGGTGGAAAATACATTTAAATAAAATAAGTTTTGTTTAGAGGAAATATTTTACCTTCGTTTCTTGTTTGTTTCAGTATCAATAAAGCTACTTTTTAGATTATTCATTTTTTTATTTGAGATGCACCAATTTTATCAATTTTAATTTTGTATTCAATTTTGTATTTTTGTCGAGTGTGTAAGACAAACAGTGGAATGGCCTGTAAACATGGTTATAGTGGAAAAAGAAGCCAGTTTCTCTTTGTTTTCCTCCCCTCCATTGTGTTTTTTTAATTAAAATAAAATGTAATAAATTAAAATGTTTTTTCTGAACATAGCTACTGCCGTTCTTTCTTTCTGTTATGAGTTTGAGTAAATTATTCGCTGCTGTACTCTGAGGAGGGTGCATTTGCTCGTAGCTGAAGAAGGGTGCCGTTAAAATGACGCTATTACTTATTTCTGATGACTGCTTCTGTTAGCTTTAACCAAAATTATTAGGAAACTTACTCATGGGCAAATAAATAAATAAATAGCCCTTGTAAAAATGATCAATAGTCGATATATTCGTCTAACTCCCCAACCTTATCGTACAAACTTGGAAAAAGACATCATTAAGAGCCCAAATATTCCCTGATATTCATGTCCATGCTGTTTGGTTATAAACTTTTGACCACAAGTGTAAATTAGTTATCAAGGATAGATATTTTTCTCTCTAACAGCAAGCGTGTTGTTAAAGTGACAAAACCAGGCTTTACCAAAATACAGCAACACAGCATTCTTTGCCACTAGAACGAAAGACAACTGCTGAGGTGGTGCGATACTCGTGAAGTGATAAACCACAAATAACAGAAAAAGCGTGAAAAACGCTGGCTGCACAGGAACTCGCAGCCAGACAAACCGTGACCATATGACATTAAATCTGTGTGTGTGTGACTATACAGAACGTTTTTTCACTTTTCATGTTTTACAAATTTTGGTATTACTTGTTTGTCTATCCAAAATTAACACTATGTTCTACTGCCCACTGGTTCACACCTTGGCTCACGTACTGGAGGGCATAACTTATGCTTACACAGCCAGAGAGCAGCAGATGAGAGCCAGCAGGAAATAGCGTCATTTGTTTTTCTTTCTTTAAGAACCTGTTGACCATGAAAAACGCTGTTTTCATACACAGCTTTGCATAAAAACCCTACAGGGAACATTGTCATACACACAGATACACACTGAGGATTTGCTATAGAAACATGTTTACAAAAAAAACTTTAAAAAAAAATTAAACATGCACCCTGACCTTGCTCAGCAGCCTTAAGCTTTGTCTGCTCTATCCGCTGTAGCTCCCTCTGGCGAGCCTCCTGAAACTGCTTCTCTTCCTTTTCCGCATCATACTTTATACCTGAAAGGAATAGCGTAGGAAAATTTTGCATCTTTCTATATTATTATATTTTAATACATTTTTTTTACTTTAATAGAGTTAAATTATTTTAATGTATTTTTGAATCTTTAAAACATATTAGCACAAGTAGCTTACTCAGCTTATCAAAGATGTCCAACAATACGCAGCCACTATGTGCCTACTAAATGGGGTTATTCATATCATACACTCTAATGTCTACAGTGAATATTTGGATGAAATTTGTTTATTTTGATGCACATATGAAATGATCTTACTTGCTGTGGGAACTATAAGCAAGTAGACACCATCCAATGTGGCCTCCACAGATTGTGTGTAGAGGTACTTCCATGGTATCTTCAGCTGGAGACGTCCTAATCACAAAAACAAACCAAGAAAATGTTCTTTTGTACAAAGGTACTAAACGGTGTCAATTATTGCCAATAAGAGCCAGAGTAAGAGTAGGTCTTACCTATATGACCAGCTTTCACTTTGAAAGGAATATCAAGTTGGCTCTGCAACAAAGCACCATGAATAATGAATAAACATATATCTGTGAATGACAGGATGTAATGACTAATGTTATTTACTCACACACTTAACTGCAACTTACCAAGGCATTTTCCTTTATTTCAAGATTTTTAAGCACAGCATCACCTAGAGGGCCAGGAAAATGTTTTTACTATGGTGAAAACATTATCGATTACCATTTGGGTGAAGTGTAGCTCATACAGAAATTTAGTCTAATTAAAGAGGTCTCTGGACTTCTGACTTAATGCAACTCGCACTACAGAGCTCCTATAATTCAAATCAATCGTAACACATTATTCATACACATGCTGCTCATGTAAAACAACCTCTGACAGACAACTCGTTTAGTACATTTGCTGATAAGAGAAGCAGATATTAAGATAAAGTTTGGTAAAGGTAAGTACTTAACGCTTTGACTTAGTAGTTTTAAAAATTGATCCAGGTTCAGCGGCTAAAGCCAATTTTTCAAATACTCCAATTTGTGTACAGGGCCAAAGATTCCTTGGGACGACTGGGGACTTAGTATGAAGCACAGAGTCATAACCTGGCTGTGTAAAAGGGTGTGACCTCGAAATGCCTGATTCCCAGAAGCTCGCATGCATGTAGTGCTCAAACAGACTTGCAGGAGCAAACAAGATAACAAAAGATGACTGCAGCAGTCGGAAAACAACACTATGTTTTAATATATCTCGATGCCAACATTTGACTGCACTGTCTCGTTCACGGTGAACAGTTTAAGCTGGTTTGGGGACGCATAAACTGACACTAACAGCTTCCTCAGCTGCATACGCCTGCTGACTAGCGTACGTTAGCATTTAGCTAGCTAGCTTAGAGGGCGAGCTAACCAAGTATAATGACAAACACAAGTTCAGTTACCTCCCCATATGCCGAGATTTAGCTGCGAGCTGTCAAGGTTGACAACGTAGTCCCCTAAAAATCGGTTGAGGACATCTACAACCACGCTTTCGAAGACCATTGTGGCGTTTCTCTCATCTGTCTGTCACCATGTTTACATCCCTAGGAGGACTAGTTGAGGTTCAGCGTCGGATTAGGACGTTAGGGTGGGCGGTGCTTTACGTCACCTGTAGCGGCTACTTCAGGAACCAGTACTAAGGAATGGAAAACCCGATATTTAATGGGCTAATAATAAACTACTTATTACCCATACTTGGGAAATTGCAGTGTGTAGCGTAGTCACTGCCCAGAGGGGCATAGCACAAACCTCTGGGGTCTATACTTATGCAGTCTCTGTGGCCCCACCTCAGTTCTCGATCCATATCTTTTAAGCATTTTTTGTCTTGTTTGCTTGTTTCTTTGTTGTTATTTTGTTGTTATTTTTTCTTCTCGAATCATTGAGCTGGGCAGCACAGTTGCTTTACAGCGAGAAGGTCCTGGAGTCTGAATCCAACCCTGGCTGGGGCCTTCCCGTGGGATGCTTAAAGGTTCTTTTCAGGTACTTGTGCTTCCTTGCACAATTCAAAGACATACATCGGATAATGCGTGAGTTTAAATTGGTTCTAATAAGTGTGAATGTGAGTGTAAATGGTTGTCTATCTGTGTTAACCCTGCAACAAACTAGCAACCTGTGTAGGGTTCACCACTTGCAACCCTGATTAGCGCAAGAGAATACATGAATGGAAGGATGGATTACATCACATCCTTTACATCTTCTTGCCTACGATCTGCTACACAGGCAGACTGCTCTTCAAGAAAAAAACACCTAGCTCTGAAATTAACATGTTAACCAGAGGTCACACAAGATCATCGAGCACACCATTGACATTATTTTGATAATTGAAAAGTTTAAATGGTCCAAATTTCTCTGTGCTTATACAACTGTCACATAATAACAGTGCCTTCGTTGTGTAGAATTGATAGTAGGGTGTTTAAAAGCCTTAAATAAGGGTTTTGTGGCAATTGTTAAGACATATAACTTAGGTTTTAAGAAACAGTGTCAGTGTGGTATTTTGAAATGCTATGTCATAAGCCTGAAATTTCCTGGCTTCCTCAAAATGCTTCACTTATCTTACGTCTCACTGTCTCCAACATACATCAAAGCTTAATGCTGTTTCATGTTGGTGTTGTTGAGCTTTTGGATAAAACTGATGTCAGTCCAAATGAATGCTTGGAATAACTTTTAGTTGCTATTATATGAGCTCAGGCAGCTGCTGCTTCAGACTTTATGGCTGTTACTGAAATTAAGGA